>JAGDQP010007246.1:0-68269 GCA_022664845.1 Lepisma saccharinum
TTCCCCGATGTGGTTTTCCCGTGTGTTGTGTAGGCCGTCATCACCTTCGACACTGTCCCTGGCGACACACCTAACACACTAGCCACTGCCGTCACACTCACTCCACATAACCGCGCACCAACAATTTGCCCTCTTTGAAACTCTGAGAGGTCTCCCATTTTACACTACCTCCGTCTGCTGCAGCCACTGCACACTCCTGTTCCACGACGCCTGACGTAGTATGGAGACCGACCTAACACACCACCACCAGCAGTCCGGCGCTGCGGTCGCCACGACACCACTGCCAACCCATACATCTGACGTGTTGCCAACTACAGGTGTTTCCATTATTCTGATAAGCATCTGTATATATTACAACATCGTATAAATTCACTGACTTGCAAGAATATGCAGAATTGCGTACTGTATTTGTGTAAAAAATATTGTTCTCATATGCAGCCAAACAAGGGTGATATAAAATAAAATAATATTTAGCGTCGATAAATTTCTAAGTCCAAAAATCGCATCAAGTTGTAAAGTTCCCTCGTTTTTCCCGCAAAGGGATTTTTCTTTGTAGCCCAACGGGAATTTTTAATTCTAGGTTTCGTTCATAGACGTCACATGTATTTCTAAAGTAGGTTGCGCAGGGTAAAGTAATAGAAATGCGTCTATCAATAACAAATTATTTAAAATTAAGAGCCATATGTATAGTCGTTTCGCGGGCTACCCAACGGACACTTGAGAAGTGCTTGACTATTTGTTAATGCACAGTCATCCCGTGGGGATAAAACAGTTCCGTAGCCTTCACTCAGAGTTTTCCTTGGCTGGCCCGTTAAGTACCCGCAAGCTTAAAGAAGTAAAACAAAGAACAGAAAGTATGTAGGCGTCATTAGATGATGTAATCGATAATATACTTACATGCATAATACACTTCAATAAATTTAAACTTTAAAAACGTGTTTGTAATAACCGAATTTACTATGACCGTATCACTGTTTCATTTAAACATCAGTAATTGCGAGCGGTGTGGCGTAATCGGTTAAAGTGCTTACTTTTATACTTTTAACGCAGGTGGTTCGAACCCCAATGGGACAGATTTTATCTTTTTCATTTTCACGAAACGCAATAGTAATGTACACTGTCCGACAATTAAGTAATGAGACTGATTTTATTCTGACGAAACAAACAAACGTAATTGAATAATACCTGTTTATTATTCGAAGTACATCCCTCCTGCATCAATACAACGAGTGGCACGAACACACAAGGAGTGGAATGACTTCTGCAACTCAGTTTGTGGTATGGCCCGTAATGCCACTGTCACAGCTGCTTGGATGTCTTCAACCCTGTCGAAAAGTCGTCCTTTCAATGGCAACTTCAGCTTAGGGAACAGGAAATAGTCACAGGGGGACATATCTGGTGAGTAGGGGGGATGATATTCCGCAACAAGTACTGCTCGGTGAGATGGAGCGTTGTCATGGAGAAGGAACCAGCTACCTGAGGTTGAGTATTCAGGCCAAACACGACTTATTCTCTTCAACAAACGCTCCAAAACACCTAAATAAAACTGAGCATTAACTGTGTGACCTTCTGGTACAAATTCATGATGAATGATACCCTTACTCTCGTAGAAACAAATGAGCATTGTCTTCACTTTTGACTTTTGGAGACGAAGTTTCTTTCCTTTTGGAGAATCTGCAGACTTCCATTCGGCACTCTGACGTTTAGTAGCTGGATCATAACGAAAACACCAACATTAGTCTTCTGCAACAATGGACAGAAGGAAATTTTTCTTCTTACGGGCAGTTGCAATGATGTCACGGGCGTAATCAACACGCGCTTGTTTCTGTTCATCAGATAATGAGTGTGGCACAAACCGCGCTGCGACCTTCTTGCCTAAATCTTCCACTAAGAGCTTACGAATTGTCTCCCTGTTAACACCAAAGTCACCTTCCATCATTCTCACAGTCACACAACGATCTTCTTGCACACGTTCACGGACCTTTTCAATCAATTCCTCGTTACGAACAGAAATTGGACGACCCGGCCGAGGTTCATCGTCAATCGATTCCACACCACGTTTAAAACGTTCATACCATCTAAATATCTGTGCACGAGACAAACAAGTATCACCATACACTCTCCGCATCAACTCAACAGATTCTGTGTCACTTTTCCCGAGTTTGAAACAGAACTTGATATCGCCCTCTGCTCCATGACGCTGGCGTGACGAAGGTCTTTCACTTACTGCTGGTACTGACGTCATATTTCCCGTTGTGCTTCACGCGGGACCATGCGGTGTTGCCAGGTCGTAGATGAAGGATTACTCTCTCGAATTCACATATTGGTTTCTATTTTGCATTCTCTGTTTTGTCAGAATAAAATCAGTCTCATTACTTACTTGTCGGACTGTGTAATAATAACAATAGTTTTGATAGTTTAAATTAACAGTTTTAGTTTACATTTTGTTTTCTGTGGTAGCGAAGCTATGGAAAAAGGGATCTTATAACACCGCTCAGTTCGTTCCTCTGTCCATGTGTGAAAATAAAATCTCAGGAACCACAAGATATAGAGAGGTGCTTGATGTGTTGTTGCATCGGTATTGGCTAGACTAGCTCAGAGCCGCAGGAACTGTCTTGATTTGTGTAGTTGTTTATTGTTGCCGACCTTTTTTATAAAAAATCAATTGTTTCCATTATTTTCATTTTGTTAGAGATATCTGCACGAAACTTGGCATAAACATTATTGGATAAAATATTAAAAATCTGAGGGTTTCACTGTCCAGAAGCAACCCAGTTATCAGTGTTATAAATCTGTTTTCTATAAAATTAATTTATCAAATTGCTGATCTTTGATTATAACAATTTTAATGTTGGGGAATACTCGAGAATTTTGGGGAGTGACACCCCTACAGGGGGTTCTTGCAGAATCACTGGCCGTCAATGACGAGCGAGCGAAGCACTGTTATAAAAGTTAAGATATTAATTAAGTAATGCTCTATTGTAATAACTTCATAACCCTTCCAAGGATTACGCCAGAATGTTCAGTTGCATTTCGTGGGGGGGGGGGGCGTGAAGTCAACATTATCAGGGTGTAAGTGAGGTTCTGTGTGGGTTGTATCGATTTTTGAAAACATTTTTTTTATATTGGGGGTGCACTCGAGGCGGAATCACTAATCCCTTTTACCCTTTTTCTCAACGTAATTTCATATTTTTGCGCTTTTGGCTAAGATTCGATACGCTACGTTGGCTGAGGTAGGTTCTGTTAGGTTTCATTATTTTAGATAGCATCAAATATGAAAAAGTACAAGGTCCAAGAAGTGAATACAATGGAAAAGAAATCCGAACATAACTTAAAAAAATACGCTTCTTAACAGCACGGTTGATAATCGAGGGTCCAGGGTTCCAATCCCGCCTCGGGCATGGATGTTTCTTGATTCTAGAAACTTAACAACTAATGGACTCGAGACGGGCCAAAGCCATTGGTTTCTAAAATGACCCCAAAATGCAAAAAAAAAAAAAAAAAAAACGTTTTCTTAGCATGGTTGATAAAATTGCAATGGCCCTTTGTGTAATATAAATAATTTCATGCTTTCTCCTCAGAACTTAGCTACGCTTCGTAATATACAATTTCTGATCATTCCATTCTCCATCTAATTTTAAAAATATTGAATACCAATCAGTGATTCTGCAAGATTCTCCCGTGGGGGAATCCCCCAAAATTCTCGAGACCAGCCCGAACTTTAAAATTTTACCTTCAAAAACCGATAGATGCCTTGAAACTCTATTAAAACCGTTGAAATTTTAAGCTTACACTTCCCAAACTCAGATCATATTTTATTTATAAGGTTGTAAAATTGTTAATCTCGTATTTATTTATCAGATTAAAAACCAATACCGTGGTTCAGGCGATAACGTCGCGAATTTCAGATCGGTAATGGATAGGAACGTGGGTTCGAACTCGGCAGCCGACCATCCTTACTGAGGTTTTCCAGGGTTTACCTCAGTTTCAGCAGGCGAACACCGGGATGGCACTTTAAATAATGCCCTGATCAATACCTTCACCATCCTCTACCTACCCCACCTCGGCCTGAGCCAAGGATCCCAAAAGACCATAAACAAATTCAAAAATTAAAAGTCAGATTAAAAATTACAGAGGTGGATAGATTGATTTAGCTCTGAACTGGGCTAATTATAATTATATTTGTGTGCTATCGCCAAAATGTGACAAGTTTGTTTCTTCAAACGCATTGAATACTGTTTTAAATGAATGCCAATTATATACATTTAATTCATTTACTTAAAGAGCATCTACATTACTAGTGACTTCTTTTACTAAATGAATAAACTACTTGCTAATATAAACATCATTACTAATGCATCTATCTTACTGCCATCTTTTATTCAATGTACAAACTACATGATTTGTGACTTTTTTTTATTTCAAATTTGAGTGTATTGCAGTAAGCAGTGGTTTATAAATTGTTTAACCCTAAACGTAAAATAGAAGTAGATAATCATCCCTGATCTTTGAAAAATAACGAATTTCTCATGGTTAATTTATCGAAGCTAATAAACAGACATCATAAATAATCTCATTGTGCAAACGTAATGTTCCAGACAACGAAGTGGCTATACGCGTGGAAAGTTAGCGTAAAACCAATAAAAACAACAGCGTTTATGTAAACTTTATTATCTATTAAACTTCCATAAGTTTGAATTAACTCCCTCAACTTTGGTTCTGAAATATAAAGGGAATTGAGGAGCCACAAGTTAGTAAGTGCCTGCTTGATCAAGTGCAGGCATGGCCTACAACAGGCCCGTGGTCCGCATGCAGCCCGTAGTTTAATATTGTGCGGCCCGCGGTAAAATAAAAACTGTATTAAACTGAAATATGTAATCAAATTTACTTCAAAAACCTATATTTACAATCAAGTACTCGATATTGTTCTCCCAGTAGTAAAATGATTGATAAAGACAGAAATTAGATATTGGTTGAGTGCAAAATGTCTACTCATTTTGACATCTCACAGTTTAGTGGAATACTGACCTCATAAACGGCGCTGTCAGTGCATGAATCGATAGTCACGTAATCAGGGAAACAGGCACAGGCACATGCAGTGAGTGTCAACGACAGACAGGGACAGCGTGTTTTGTTGGTGAAATGAAGACCGACAAAGAGAACTTCACACACTGTTTACGTTTTGAGTCCGGTAAAGGCCATAATGCAGCCGCAGCCTGCCACAACATTCGCCAAGTGCATAGTGAAGATGTAGTTGACCTTAGCACATGTCGTCGGTGGTTTCAAAAATTCAGGAACGGAGACAGAAATTCAACGACAGTCTGGACATCCACCAATGTTTTCCGAAGAGGATCTCGACCAAACTATACGAAAGAACCCGAATCCGAGAAATTAGCGGAAACGTTCCAGGAACAGAGGAAAACAGTTAAAGATGTAGAATCCCTGTGTTTCATCACAAAGTTCGAACGTTATGTTCCACATCAACTGAGAGAAACTCAATTGGAGTTCCGCGTCGCGACCTGTGTTTCCACGCTTTCCCGGTATAAAAATTCCCGGCTGTTGACACGCATTGTCACGGGTGAAGAGAAGCGGATTTTGATGCGAAGCGTAAAGCGTCAAGGGATTATGTGTCGTGTTCCTAACAGCCTCCATCAACGTTCAAATTACATATTCATCCCAAGAAGGTGATATTAAGTGTTCAGTGGAATTTCAAAGTCATAATTCACTAGGAAATCCTGAAACTTAACCAAACCATCAATGTTACCTTCTACTATTCACAGGTAGAGAGACTGCAAACCATCCAGCACCTCGTCAATCACGAAGGAGTCATCATTCACTATGATAACACAAGGTCACATGCTGCTGTCACAATCTGTCAAAAATCGATGGACTTTGAAGCCCACCAATCCCATTTTCTCCTGACTTAGCTCCCACAGACCACCATCTGTTTCGCGCTTTGCAGAAATCTTTCGGTTCTCGGGTTGTGATATTTCTTACATCTTATTTCTACTTTTAAATAATTGCTCCTTTTTCAATATTCTACATTTACAGAAATAGCTTGAAAAACTTTTTTTGTTGGTGGTGTTTTGCATTTTTCATGATTTTACAAAATTCACGGACAAAGCTAATACGAGTCAGGTTAGATTCTTCTTTCCTCATACGCTTTCTCCAAGTTTTATGGACTACACGGAAATAGAAACGTGTTGGCTCTCCGCGTTCACAATTTCACCGGCTTCTCGTCATATTACAGAAGCGGTAGTTTTAGCAGTGAATAGGATTAGCACTACTAGTATTTGTGGAATTTGAAATAGTATTTAAATAGAAGTAGTAGTCGTAGCGGAAAAAGTATTGGTAACCGTTGAAGTAGTACGTAGTAGTAATAGCAGCAGTAGAAATAGTAAAGCCTAGGTTACATTAAACATTGAAATTTACATAGGCCGTGACGGTTCAACCTTTCAATACTAGGCAATCATGGACGATAGTTGTATTTCATTTCCAGTTAGGGCAACTTAACTAATTCTGCTGAAGCCCATTCGACGTTATAATGCAATTTAAAATTTACAGTTACTTCCAGAAGAAGTAAGTAATAAATAAGTTATTGATATTATAAAGATTTATATAGACCACTCTGTACTATAGCTACCAGCAGCATTTAATGCCAACGATGGCAAACCAAGTGTGAATTTCCAGCACTCCCTGTTTGCTGTTGCTACCACCAGCCAATAGGAAGCATAAGCTGATAGGTAAGTCGTATGTGACTTTAGCATACGTAGTAATACTATGATTTAAACGAGTTTATATTATTATCGGGAGAATAGGGGCAATAACAGCTATTGTTCAGTTAAGAATAATAATCAGTAAATCTTGATTGCTTAAGGATATTTCATGTTGTCAGTATTTTATATTTTATTTCAATTTTAAAAATATCTTTCCTTACTAGTAATAGTGAAAAGTTTATTGCAAAGTCTGTTGAATTGTGTAAAACATAAAAAATAACATAAAATAATAAAAGTGAAGATTATCACTATTAATCTACGTGTGAAAAAAAATATTACCGACGACCAGGATTTGAAGCCGGGACAAAATTAAATTTTATTACAAACGCTGCACGATAAGCACGCGACCAGCCTATTAAAAAGTAGCTTGTTTATAATTTTACTTTCTTTTACGTGAAGACTATGAAATGATATGACATTCCGTGTTTAATTAAGAATTATTGTTATTTTAAAATCTTCTTTTAGCTTGTAATTCCATATTTATTTATGAACACAATTACAATGTCCAACCTAATTCATCTGCACTGCGTTTTAGCGCCGGATTATGTTTAAATTTCGAACGACAGGGAACTTCCCTCTACCGCGGGAAATTTCCCTTCGCAAGGAAAATCGCTGCGAAATAGGGGAATATTCTCTAAAGACATGCGTCAAAACTTTTGTCCATAGCTGTACCACAGTCACTTAATTACTTTCGCCACAACAATGTTAAAGAAAGAAACATTTAACTTTAAAAGTCCATTTCCCCGTGAATTTAATAAATCGGACATCTTCCTCTCTCTAGTACTTTGTTATTAACTTTGTTTATTAATATCATTGTAAACAATATCGTCTGCAATGTTTCAAGTTATTGGGTCATACTCACTTCAATGTTTATAAGGTTGTGAGAAATATGGGCTCTTTTATTGGCCACCTACTGTATAAAAATGACGTAATATCAGACACAGTGAAACAAAGTGTCCAAAAAGTTTGAGGACCACTAATTTAGGTGGTCACTTGGATCAACATGGTCCTTTGGTCTACTGTAAAATAGTAATAAAAAAAATAATAAAATGGGAACCTTGTTTGATATAGCTAGTAATGTTTCTGATATATGTAAATATATTGCAGCAATCCTACTGTAACTGAAAGTGTCGAAACACCAAGAGATTTCTTTTGTGTGGTTGGAAGATCTGATTTTCCTGTTCCAGCGTGACTTTCTTGCATGCACATAAAAAGAAAAAAAAAAGGCGATTTCTTATCGTAATCAAACATGCAATTCTGATAAAGCGTTTGCTAACGCCATTTGAATCACGTATTTTAACAGAAATAGGAAATATTTTCAGGGAATGGGGATTGCGATAGTTATTACAACATGGCGTAAGTTGTGGGAGTTACTTTGTTTATATTCTCGAAGAGTGGGCAACGTATTTCTGACCTTTATGTTGTTTTGAAGTAGTGGTTTCTTCAGTGGCAATCTAGTCTAGTCGGTAAGATTTCCAACTGATTAACCCGTTCTATGGTTGTTCTAGGGAGCTATGGTTGCCTAGTTTTTTCGCGGAATGTTTCGGAAAACTTTTAACAGTGTGTACTGGAACATTTTTATGCACCATCACAAACCATATGGAACAGAATATTCCTGGAATATCACATTTACAGCCTTAATGTGAGTAGGACGTCCTAGAACTGTAAGATCCACTAAACGTATTTCTTGCGTATGTTTCTGCATATACCTACAAAATTCTGAGAACGTGCAGAAGAGATTAACAATCGTACAAATATATGCCGAATACACTTGAGATATATCTAAAATATACTATAGAATTTACAATAACCTCATGAAAATGTTCATTCCATCAGGTGAATGCCAGAATTTTGCATATCTCTCGTCGTTTAAATGCTGATTCTTTTCCCCGGCAAATAAGGAATAACACATGTACACAAAACGCCCACAATTTCCTGTTAGCAATAAAAAAAATAGATGATTTTGAGAATTGTTTATAGTCAATGATGTACTCCTTTCATTTATAGATTAGTACATCCATCTCTCTGTGTCTATAAATCCCTACTTCATTCGAGATCTATTCATGTTTCCTCAGAGTGAAATTCAGTAATGAACAGATCCTAAAGCATGCAAGTTCCACGGAAAATCCGAACTCACTTGAAGCGATTTCAAACATGCTTGAATCGCTCTTCAGTAAGAGAGATGTAGCAAGAGTTTTTCGGATGAAGTTGGTTTCCTTTGCGTACGCAGAGGACGCTCTCTTTCGTGCATCTTGGAGGTAGGAATAAAGCCTCGTAATTGAATTAATGGCAAAACAAAACCATTACCATGCCACAAAAGAATAATTTCATTAAGCTTAAGTAATTATATCAAGCTTGACAAAACTACATCGCTTAGGCTTAAGCCCACATACATAGGCAAGGGTTCTAGGTGCGTACATGTTTCTCCCTCCCATCCTGCTCGCTTTCTATGCACACGTGCGTATCAGTGTGCGTATGAAAGAGAGAGAGAAAAGGAGACTATGCTCTTGTGCATGTTTCTTTCATAGTACAACATTTAGGGTAAAATTGGTTGTAGTTAGGCAATATGGGAGCAAGTACTATTTATTGTGATGTTTTGTTCAGTATTGCAAAGTGATCCGTAAAGGCTGAAATAAGCACTGCTAACGGTGTTAATAAGCCTAAAATGGTGTTTTTATACTGCTTCTTGACAGTTACGAATCCACAGAGGAAATGCACCGTTGGACCAACACTTCGTACGACCAAACAGCTTCTCAATCAGCACGAACCGGCTTACTGCTAACACCCCACGTCAAGAACCTTGTTTGGTCGAATGGCGTGTTGGTTCAACGCGTTTTTGGTCCAATGCCGGTTCTACAAAGTGCTCATCTCATGCCGGTGTTGGTGGTCCAGCTAATTATTTGTTCTACACAGGTGTTAGCCCCCCTCAAAAAAAAAAAAATTATTTGAGATAATCATTTTAATTATCTTTTTAGGTTTTACATTTCTGCGGCACTGTCAATATTATTGTTGATCGTATGCAGAGTTGGTCCAGCACCGTCTTGGCCCAACATCGTGTACGTCCGATGCACGTACCCAGTTCTAAAGAAATGTTTTTTACACTGTTTTTTTTTTAAGGACGATTCTCATCGTTAGGCACGGAACATTTGTACACAAAAATTGCTTTTAAAAATAAAAATGTGTTTTCAAATAAAGTAAAAAGTATGTCAGAATTAGGGGGGGAAATGTTAGTGCATCGTTAAGTAGAATAAAACACACAAAACAATTGCAAATTTGAATTATAAGCTAAAATTAAGCATTACGTACGGGACTCAGACAAAAAGCTCATTAGATAACTCCTACATTCGTTGGATATTCTCTGTGATTTATAACAGTATTTTAAATGTTTATACCATGTTCTACATTCAGTTCTCCTTACTGTGCATTATGTTTTTAGGTAGATTCTGAAGAAAAATCTACCTATTGAGATCGGTACGATATGAAAGTATATATATATATATTAACACGCTAGCGGCCATAATTTTGAAGATATTTGAACCAAATTTTTATATGTTGTTTCTAGGCTTAATAGCTCGGTTAAGTTCGTTAATGAGCAAAATCGGTCGCCATCTTGGATCCAAAATGGCCGCCGAACCCATTGTTGTATAGAATACACAGCCTAAACCGCGCGCTGGGGCTATTGAAATCAAATTTGGCATAAAGGTACAACATCCCTATTTGATTACGAAAATGTTACCTAATGAGTTCAAAGACGCCATCTTGGATCAAAAATGTCGGAAGCAAGAAATCTATTTTCCATATCGTTTGAGCTAGAGATACGAAATTTGGCATAAAGGTGTATTATGACGAGTAGTTTAGGGAAATATTACAATATTTGAGAAAAGTCGCCATCTTGGATCCAAAATGACTTACCAGAATCCCACTTTGCACACCGTTTGATCTGGATAAATGAAATTCTACTTGAATATGTACCATCACAAGTAGGTCACGACAATATAAGAAAACTTTCAGAAAGTCGTCAACTTTGATCCAAAATGGCCGCCCCAGAAACCAAATTTCCAAATCATTGAAAGTAGAGAAACGAAATTTTCTTGGAATGTGTATGACCAAGAGTAGGTTACAATAAATGGGGCAAACCTGTCATTTGGGGGCGCAGTCACCCGTGGGAGGGTGCAGATGGACACCATGGTGGTGTAGTGCTGCTGGGAGATTTTGGTAAAGATAAAGGAGGCGCATCCTCTCAAAAACACTGAAGTTGGGGGGCGAAGCGAGTATATTTATATCTATATCTATATCTATCTATCTATCTATATATATATATAGGTGTATATATCAACAAATCTATGAATAATCAACAAGTCTATAAATAATTTCTAGATAGCTCTCATATAAAGCGAGATTTGAATTTTTGAAAATAAAAAAAAAATTCGAGATCTACCTCAGCCTGCAGGCCTACCGAAAGGGATTTTTTAAATTGGAAAATATAATTTAATTTGCGTCAATGATGTATGTTTTCTTTTGGAATACACCGTTGTGCACGGGACAGGAAAGTAACCATGCAATTTTTTGGCTATTCTAAGACTTCCATTATGCAATATCATTACTAAAACGATTATTAACATTTTGATATTAACAATAATAAAGTTTTGTATCCATAAATTAACTTAATTGAATTAAACTTATTTGAATACAAAATCGGATCGTGAAGAATTAAAATTGCTTTGCTGGGCAACTGGCTTAGTTTTATTACATGTCTTTGGCTTTCAAACCACTCAACAGTCGTACATCATCAGAGTTTAAAAATCGTTTTATCATTTACTTGACAAGACAACTGAGTATTAAACACAATAAGCCATTTTCTTGGAAATACTTTGCCACATCTCACAGTAAAGGGATCGTTGATGGAGTAGGTGGTAGGATCAAATCGCTTATTCGGATCAGTGTTATAAGTAAATGATATGAGACACCAAATGTCAAAAATGCTACACAGTTTGTCAATTTAGCGAACCAGTTGATGTCACAAACAAAGGTTGTGGCCATTGTTGATGCAGACATTCCCAGAGATGCCACAGTGTGGATTGATGCTAAAAAAAGAAAATAGTTCGTATCAAAGGAAAACATGTTCTATGATGCAAAAATGGAAAAGTTCAGTTCTTTAAAAATGCTTTGGAACAACTCTAAAATGTGAACTAGAACAAGGTAATTTAAGTCAGATCGGTTCAAGGAGAAAGACAAGAGTACCAGTGCACAGAATGATATATTCATGAAGTGAAGAGAGCGACCATTGATTCAGAATACAACTTTGAAGGCGATTTTGATCATGATATTCCGAGTGGACAATATTAGAGCAGGTGTATTTCTCTTACTGGAGTTCGAAAGTGGTTCTTCAAGAAATAAGATTAAATATCGGTATGTATGTGTGTCTGAAAGTGAGGTAGAAGAAGATGGGGACGTTAGAGTAACAATTCTGAAATGCATGGACAACAGTTGCACACAGTTTGTTCTTGATGAAAAGGACAGATCTTGTGCCTCATTTGATCAAGTTTTAAATAGACTTCCAGCACCTAATTTGCTGATAAGGGGTGAAAGAATGTACTATAAATTTCCAGGACCAGCAGACGTTTTTGAAAAGAACTAAAAAGTTTTGAAGCGAATCCATTTGTCCATAATTATTACCGTTGTAACTTCTATAAGACTAAACAAACCAACTTAGACACCTACCTCTCTAATGAAAAGAAAAAAAAGTGTGATTATCATAATAATAATCTGTTTTTAAGCTTACTGGTAAATGTTTCTTTAATACGTAGACGGTTTTGTTAGTTATGAAGTTCTGTTCATGCAAATTCATGTTCTGTTGGGTTAATATAAAATTTTATTGTTTAACCTTAAATAACAATAAACATGTATTGATAACTTGATTTTATTCAATTTCTTGCCTAAATCTGAATGTCCCGTGCGTATCATTACGCACGGGACAACATTTCGATGTCTCATTTACGAAAAAGAAAATTAAATGTCTCAATATATAGTTACACCATTCCTTAATAGAAAAACATAGACATTATAGTTTCAAATTAATTTTGAAAATTCACTGACGATGGACCACTTGCCATAGAATCGCTCTAAACTGTTTTTAAATTATTTTTGTATGATTGTTACTATTATAACAGATTTAAAAATCAACATGCACGGCAGTGCATGCAGCCAAGTTCTCCGCGTCACAAAACGTCAGGACTGCCAGAAGCATGTTATACAGGAACAAGAGTTTTCTACGAAATCGGCGATTTCGAGGCCCCGTAAGAAAAAAGATGTTAAAGATAGGAATATGAGCTTTCGAAGTTAAGGAGGTATGGCAAATATGTGAAGGTGTGCAAAATTTCATATTCGTAGCTTGAAGCATCTTTGAGCTGTGGGCCCCTGAAATTGTTACAAAATCTTTAAAACGTTCCCATCCATCTTGGATCCAAAATAGCCGCCAAAACGAAATTTCCATAGAATTCACAACCTAAACGGCTGCAGCTAGAATAACGAAATTTGGTATGACAGTACATTATCATTAGTAGATTACGAAAATATTACAAAGTGTCTCCAAAGACACAATCTTGGAACTAAAATTGCGAACTTTATAATGAATTTTCCACATCGTTTGAGCTAGAGTTACTAACTTTGGCATAAATGTGTATTATCAAGAGTAGTTTAGGAAAATATTACAACATTTTGAAAACGTCACCATCTTGGATTGAAAATGGCAGCCCCAAACCCATTTTCCGCACAGTTAGATATAGAGAACTGAAATATGATATGAAAGTATACCATCACGATTAGGTCACGGCAATATAAGAAAACGTTAAAAATGTCTCCATCTTTAATCCAAAATGGCCGCCCAAAACACATTTCCAAACCATTGAAGCTAGAGAAACCAAATTTGTTTTGAAGGTGTCCTACACGAGTAGATTAAGGGGCGAAGTTCCCCGGCGGTATGGGGGAAGATGTGCACCATGGAGGCCAACCACCGGAGATTCTGGTTACGATAAAGGGGCGCAGCGAAGCGAGTATACATATATCGTCATCTGAACTGCAATACTTCCTATGTGGATCTTTTTAACTTTTCATGTTTTGGTACCAGTTTATAGTTCTGTGTACTGTGCATACTGTAGAAAAGATCATGTGGAAACAACTTCTACTTTTTGAGCTATAGCAGATTTTCAGTACCTAAATTGTATTCCAGACTTTAGTTCAGAAACTGGTTTCTTGCCCTTCGTGAATATTTCATAGTTTGCCACATAGAGGTATTTCAGTTCCGACAACGATATTATGCACGTAGAAAAACTGCGAAATTTGAGCAAAAACCCCAGAGGTGCAAAAAGTTCAGACAATTTCTTCAGCCCTAAAATGTGGTGAAATGGTAGATGGACAAGCCAAGTTCTTCGGCGACAGCATGTAAGAGGAATACTGGAACTTGGCGCGAGGTGGCAAGGTTCATGATCTTCAAGCCCTAAATTCCACCATGCCCACCACCACCAACCTAAGGCTCGAACATCATGAACTTTTCCACCTCGCGCCAAGTTGTAGTGTTCCTCTTACATGCTGTCGCCAAGGAACTTGGCTCATCCGTCCTCCATTTCACCACGTTTTAGGGCTGAAGATCTTGGCTGAACTTTTTGCACCTCTGGTGTTTTTGCTCGGATAACAGTTTAGCCCACCTCTAATGAGCGCGTGAGTGCTTAACACTTTAATATACGAAAGATTCGTACAAAACACATTGTAGGAGAGGCGTAAATATCACCACTGCAACCCCGAGGTGCGGGGGTGCAGATATTGTAACTTAGTAGTAATAAATACAGGAAAGACAGTACTAATAGGGTGGGGAAGGGCACAATTTACAGGATATGCAAAATATGAAGAGCATGGAAAGATAAACAACTGATTATCACGACAGCTTCGTGATGTATCAGAGGCACCGGGCATGCTACCTAGGAATAGCAATCGGAGGCAGGCAGAGAACTACAGTCCATTGGTAGACGACTGTTTATATGATGTGAGTGTGTGTATTGTCTTAAATGCCTCGTCGTCGAATGCGGCAGCCTTGTCAGCAGGTTTTCACCTCTGATCACGGAAGAATTGTGGCATATCGCGAGTGCAGTTTATCTTTCCGCGACATTGGTGCCTGTATTGGAAGGACTGCGTTCACAGTGCAGAGCATATGGACTCCATGGCCCCACGAAGGAACCACGTAAAAAAATGCCGGATCTTAACGACCACGCCATCCCACGGGCCGCGACGACAGAGGACTCGTGCGTATGGTTCTATCGGATCGAACAGCCACATCCGGAACACTGGCGAATGTTGCACAGCGCCCAGTATCCGTACGGACAGTGTTAGGTCATCTGGCAGAGCGTGGCATATTTGCACGGTGTCCATTGCTGCGGCTTCCGCTGACTGCACAGCATAGGTAGGAGCGACTACAATGGTGCCGCGAACGTAGTGCATGGAGAGCCGAATGGCAGGATAGCTTTTTTTTAGACGAATCTCGCTTCTATCTGCAGCTTCATGAAAGCCGTATCCGTATCTGTGGTATTGTGGCACTAGTCTGGGCGACGCGTGCGTTTTGCATCGCCATGTCGGTCTTGCACCGGGTCTTATTGTGTGGGGTGCTATTGGATTCAGTTCCCATTCGTGTCTCCTATACATTGACGGACATGTGACCAGCCAACGGTGCATCGATAATGTGTTGGAACCAGTTGTGGTCGCTTCCGGGGACCACATTCCAGCAGGATAACTCGAGCCCGCATGTGGCCCCTGATGTCCAAGCCTTTCTCGCTGAACACTATGTTTCCCTGCTTCCTTAGCCGATGCCTTCACCTGATCTCTCGCCGATTGAACACGTCTGGTCCATGATTGCACAACGCATCTCAACCCACTGACCTTTCCAAGCATCAGTTGATGGCCTGTAGTATCGTGACGAAGATGCATGGCTGGCCATACTCCAGACGGAAATCCAAGGGTTCATTCTTTCTATACCTCGCAGTGTTGCAGTCGTTCTGAACTTCCATGATGGGCCCACAGACTACTGACCTTCGGCAGTTCTGTTCCGTTGTGTCACGTATCGCACAGAGCGAAAAGGTTAATCATTTGCCACTTGTACCTTACCTCACTGATTTATCTGCAAAAATTTTGGGCTGCTATCTTTCCTCCTTCTTGGTATTGCATTTTTAATGACGAGCAGTATATTATGTGGAATATTTTAAATTACATTTCAAAAATTCCAGATAATAAATTAACGTTTTAGAGGTTTAACAATTTGACAGAGACAGAAATTGCAGCTCGTCGATTTCCGTTAAACATTCATTTTGGGGCAGAAGCCACTCGGTTATTGAGTTACTTCCCAATTTCTTTCTGCTCACTAAATAATGGTGCGATAGGGAAGCTGAGAGAGCAGACGACAATTGGAGATGTGAAATAGCTCTAGCAAAGCAATAATATTGGCAATTAAATCCGATAGATTACTTCCTGTCGACTGAAGCGTTTTCCTGTTTTCTCCATTGCTTCCAGAGGTAGGTAGATAGATAGGTATATATATAAATAGAGAGAAGAGAGAGAGAGAGAAGCAAGTTCTTTTAATTTGCCATTTTCTAGCTTAAATTAGTTATATATTTTTATAACCCTGGGCAGAGCTATACATTTGCAACGACTGAACAAGGATGTGTAAACTTAGAACAGATAGCAACGAAATTCTTTTATATGTCACATGTGAGCTGAATTCTGCTTAGATTTCATGGTAAATATTTTCTTATCATGACGTAAAGATATTAAATATGTGTATGTTAAGGAAATCAATTTGTTCAAAACATATTGCTTGCTTCTTTGGTATACTGACATATTTTCCATCAGTACATAGTATTCCAGAATTGATATTTTTAACGTTCTAAAAGAGCCAGGGTGCTTTTAAGGACAGGGCCTACAGTTTTGATAAAGTGTGCACCTCATTACTTCTTTTTATGAATGCCCAGCAACTTGAACATTTCATCAATACCGAATTCAGATCCCCAATGTGTGTCGCATGTCTATTTAGTATCCAACATAAGAATCCTTGGGTATCGTTCGCATATTAATAAATTACATTGTTTTTTGTCCTTAGAGACTCCGATAAAGAGTAAAAATATATAATATAAATTTGAAGAAATTGCTGTGAAATCCCTATCAAAATCGGAGAAACTTCCTATAGGTAACGTCTTGACTAACCAAAATAACTTTTAGACCCTGATTAAAACTATAGTATCTGGATGTTAATTAGCTTTTTGTAATGTTAAGTCTTTGTAATCACTTTTGTGTTTGTTGTTCGTTATTGTCCAAAGACAACAACACTAAACTTCTAAGCAGAATTCACAACACTTCATTGTAAGCATCTCGGAAAATTTAACTAAACAACACATATCATTTAGATTAGTTCTGATACACAATATTAACTTACAGGGCCGTCGTTGATGAAGCTCCAGGTTCGTTTCCCGCCTGAGACATGGGTGTTTGTAGATTTTAAGCTGCATTACATTTGTATAACCGTGACGGAACGAAGCCTATAGTTACTAAAACGGCCTATATAAAATAAGGCTTACCACTGTTTTACAAAAGTAACTTCTCAATCTTTTTGGACTCACATACATCCTGGGGGACAAAGAACACCTTACTTCCTACCTGTGTAAACGAAGAAAGCTGGCACTATAGAATCTTGTTTTATAGAACGTCATGATCATATGAAGTTCGGA
This sequence comes from Lepisma saccharinum, assembly GCA_022664845.1. Taxonomy (NCBI): domain Eukaryota; kingdom Metazoa; phylum Arthropoda; class Insecta; order Zygentoma; family Lepismatidae; genus Lepisma; species Lepisma saccharinum. The sequence continues at coordinate 17,540 of JAGDQP010007246.1, forward strand.
CCCCGCTGGCGGACATAACTCCAACTCGACAATGATCAAGCTATGTTCATGGCTCAGCAATGTGTTTTATGTACAACTTATTCACATGCTTTCTGTCAGAGGCCGATCATTTACACAGTGCGACAGAAAGATTTGGTCTAGTCAGATCACACATAAAAATAACTGAATTAGCCCGTCACCGAACAAAAAAATATAATTTATTCGTTTTTTATTCAAAGTGAATGGTAGAAATTAGTGCCATAGCTAGAACGGTGTTTAAAATGTTTTTGGGTGACCACTTTGAATCCAAGATGGCGACGTTTTCAAAATATTGCAATATTTTCCTAAACTACTCTTGATAATACACTTTTATGCGAAATTTCGTATCTCTAGCTCAAACGGAGTTGAAAATGTTTTGGTTGATGTTTTGAATCCAAGATGGTGGCATTTTAAAAATGTTGTAATATTTTCCTCAACTACTCATGATAATAAGTACACTTTTATGCAAAATTTCATATCTCTAGCTGAAACGGCGTTGAATATTAATTTTTGAAACCTGCCAGTTTGAATCCAAGATGGCGTCTTTGGAGACATTTTGTAATATTTTCGTAACTTAATGGTGATGATATACCGTCATATCAAATTTCATTTTTCTATCTTTAGCCGTTTAGGCTATGTATTTTATGAAAAATTCATTTTGGCGGCCATTTCGGATCCAAGATGGCGACTTTTTCAACATTTTGTAATAGTTTCTTAATCTACTGGTGATGATGTACCGTCATACCAAATTTCGTTTTTATAGCTCTAACCGTTTAGGTTGTGTATTTTATGAAAACTTTGAATTCTATGAGGTTAGTTAACAGTTTTCGAATCTGATACTATGCGCTCTATATTGGTGTCAACGACATAAATATTTTTTCACAAACTTCTTGGTAATATTCAACCTAAGTCTTTACCAGCTGTTTACCAAAATGCGTTTTTGAGCTATAGGCCCTTCTTCCGACAATTTCCTCAATTCTTCTGAGAAAATCTCGAAAAAATATAATATCCCACAATTATTTGCAGAATTTAAAAGGAATATCCTAACATATTCTTTGTGTTATTCCATTAATATAATGAGAATATTCGCTGAAATTTCCTAGACCAAATTTGTTCTTCATTGAGAAGGGATGACAGCGTCTTTTCAAACAGAGGAAGAATACCTACCTTCACAAAGTATGTCCAACATTTTTTCTTACAATTAGTAATAAAGAATATTATATTTCCAGAACACTTTATCGCCAATAATACACTCATTCCATTCACACACATTAGTAAATCCCTTTGCGTCGGTAAGTTCCTATTTCAGTAGAAATGTATTCATGTGTTTTCAGATGGAAGGAAATCAATCACTCACTAATGAATAGTTTCTAAAGCATGCGAAGTCCGTGGTAAATTGGAATTCTCTTGAAGCGATTTTAAACGTATGTTGGAATCACTCTTCGGTGTGACAGATGTATAGGATTTCTCAATGGAATACTGTTATCAAGTTGGTTTCCATGGTGCATGCAGAGAACATGGGATATTGGAATTAATGAAGCTACATAATAGAATTAATGGTAGAGTATAACAATTAGCAAGCGACAAAAGAATATTTTCATTACGTTTTGTGTAATTATAAGCAAGTTAAACTAAGTAGATAATCACATCATCAGGTTACATATTTTTTTCAATGAACAGCTTTGGATTAAACCAATAGACCTAGGTAATCATGTTCTCTTCCTCTCTCTCTTTCTCTCCTCCTCCCCCTCCCTCACTCCCCTCTCTCTACGTGTATTTGTAGGTATGGGTTCGTTTACGAGAGACAGAAAGAGACAAAGGTAAATTATGGTTTATTGTGGGTGTTTATCACATAATATGTATTGTAAAATCATAGCCAAAGTCTAAATTATGTGCAAAAATGATTCAATTCCTATTTGGAGTGTTCTGCCTGATGCCAATACGTTTTGGGTGCAATTCGTTCCAGTGAATTTTATTTTATGTATCTATTTTCATTTTACAAAATTTGCTCTAGTAGGAAAGATCAACCTTTTGGAGAGGGTTTTGAATTGTACAGCTGCGTACAAATAACATCATAAGTGTTTTACCACTTTAATATATGACGAATACTTGAAAACATCGTGGCCTAACTAAGAATAAAGTATCGATATATTGTTACAATTCTTCATATAAAATATTTGGACCTTTGTATATGTATTTGTTTACGAGATTTTATAATATACATACATATATATATATATATATACAGTGTATATATATATATATATATATATATATATATATATATATATATATACCACTACAGTCAATAAGTTCGTGGACTGGACGCGTTGTGGCGCTAGTGGTGTACTACATCTGAAACGTCCCGGAGGAATCAGTGGAAGGTCTTCTCTCGACCCAGTAAGAGGCAGGTGTGTGCATAGAGTGTAAACATATGTACTGTCTCTGTTGTGAAGGAGTTGAATGCGCCGCGGCGGACTTGGAGAATGTCGAAGTTTGAGCAACGGGCAAACATGAAGTTCTGCCAAAAACTAGGCAAATCCGCGACAGAAACGTTGCAGATGATCAGGCAAGTGTACGGTGACAACGTCCTTGGCCGCAGTGCTGTGTTTAAGTGGCACCAACGTTTTGCGGAGGGGAGAAACAGTTTAAAGGATGATGGTGGTCCAACAACAGTCCGAACTGAACGCAAGATCGAAGATGTTGCAATGGTGGTGCGTACTAACCGTTCCCAGTCGGTAGACAACATCACAGCAGCAGTACGGATCAGCCATGGTACGTATCACAAAATTCTGACGGATGACTTGAACATGTCGCGTGTCACCCAGCACAGTGTACCACGCATTCTGATACAAGACCAACGTAAAGAGCGGATGACCATTTGCGGTGACCTGATCAGTAGTGCTGACGCTGATGGAACGTTCCTGAACCGGATAACGGGAGATGAAACTTGGTGTTTCCTGTGTGATCCACAACTAACGAGACAAGCAGCCACCTGGAAATCGCCATCATCTCCAAAACGCAAAAAACAAAAAACAAACGAGACAAGACAGGTCACAAGGGAAAGTGATGCTTGAACTGTTTTTTGACTCGCAGGAAATTGTCCACATGGAATTCATGCCACAAGGAGCAACTGTCAGCAAGACTCGCTACAAGGATCCTAATCTTAGTGAAGCAAATGGATCACTATACCTTGCTTTTTTCCATCCCGACATATTTCAGTGTGCTATTTCTTCCTGGAACACAAACTTCCTTCTACAACCCCTCACCATAACTGTATTTTCCATTTCTCTTCTAATTCAAATAATTTACAATACCTCTCTATCCACATTCACTGTTACATCGCCTGACGTATATAGCAAAAATTACGCACCTCACGATGCGAAGATATAAGCAAAAATAATTAGAAATGGATATAACTTATTTTGCAAAAAAACGTTTTTGGATATAATTTGTTTTGCACTAAATGAATTTCTTTTCACTCCGTAAACTAACGGTTATAACTTTTTCTGCACAAAATATTGTAGTTTCATGTGTAAGACACTTCTAAATAGGCAATGAAAGCGAGAACTTGTTTAACTTGTTTTGGATTTACGTTCTTCATATATAAAGACAATTTGTATTAGTAGACAACACTAACAGACAAAAATTACTACTACAACTACTGATAACATCACTACTATTATAACTACAACTTCAGAGGCGTTAGGTCAACGTCTTCAAGGTCACGACTTTGAATCTCGCCTGGAGGATTGATGGTTGTGGATTTTAATAAGCATTGCACTCACATAATCATGATGGGCAGAAGTCAAAATTACTCAAATGGTTCATACAAAGTAAAGTTTACCATACTAGTACAACAATCATAACTACTACTACTGCTTATATTACATCAACAACTACGGCTACAACTACTATTACTTCTAACACTGCAACTACTACTACTACTGCTACTACTACTACTACAACTACTACAAAAACTAGGACTACTAATCTTACAACTTTTATTACTTCTACTACTTGCATTATGCTTTTAAACATTAAATATAGATATTTCTTGATTGTAACAATCCAAATTTCAATTTCAAGATTCTAAACTATTTTATAAAGTATTTATTTATTACATATTATTACATACGAGATAACTAACCGCATCATGAATTATATGCCAAATCAACAAAGCCTTAAGGAACAACCAAAAATAAAAAAAACAATCACAAACAACAATAAGGGAAACAGCATTTAAAGAAGGAAAACCTTCTCCAATTCCTTCCCCAGAGGCACCGTTCCAAGAACTGAAGAAACATTACCACGCTGAACGGCGATATCAATACGCTGCAATAGGAAAACAGTGACGTAAGCATTGCCGGAAACAAGCCCAATGCGTCGCTTGACGGGAAGCGGCACCACAAACTCGCAAAGATGAATGAGTAAGATTCGAGAGGGCAAACGTATCAACACAAGTAAAATCCGTTAATAAAGATTTTCCTCTTTTCCAAGGCACTAGAGTCATACCGTCAGGTCTCTTACCATCGGAACGACTACATCCAGATGGTTCACGCGCTGAAGGTACTTCAGTTGAAATAAGCGCACGAAGAATTACGTCATTTACACTGGCATGACGCATGTGTCTACCAGCACTAGGAACACAAGAGAGACCGTGAATGCCTCATTGTTCTACGAACGTCCCACAAACTGACAATTGTGAGGTACACAGACATCAGCTCCTAATCGTAAAGTAACAGCAATACTAGAACTTTCATTGGATAAGTGGAGGCCCAGAGGAGGAGAAGGTAGGGCCCGAAGCCAAACACCAGAATTTAGAGATAAAGCAGCAAGAAGTCTGGCTTTATCTTCAAGACAACCGGGGGATTGGAGAAGAAACGATTGGGTTCTACTATTTATTTAATTCACATAATTGTTCTATATTGAAAATGGTAACAATTTATTTAATTAATTGTTATCTACAATGAATTGAATATTTATTGGGGTGTTATTAGGGTTTATAAGGGGCTATTCTAACACTGTTCATGGATACTCTACGTTCCTCCTGATCTATTCTCACAGGATATTTATTTTAACACTGTCGTGCTTCCATTTGACACTGGAATTAATTACCAAGCAATGCATTTGTTCTAATAATTAACAAAATGGACATTGTAAGAGCGGGAGAAATCCATATGATGTTTTAAAATTAGTTCGTTTCAGTGATTCAGATCTCAATCAAATGATGTAACACATTAGTTCTAAAATTGCAATACACACCAAAAGATTATATATATTTTTTATTTAATCGTATTTCAATTCTCCTTATTTTATCGCCGTGCATGGATGTTATTGTGAGAATTCATACTACTATGAAGATTTAACAATAATAAAATTGTTACATTATGTGTATATTTTAGGAGTTACTTTGCATTTGTGGATCAAGTTCTATTACGTAGACTATCAGGTTAATGCTAAGCACATCGTTGTATCTTAAAATGATAAAACACAAGATTTAAAGATACTACATTTATAATCAATAATACGATGAACTTGTTGACTTCATTGGATACACTGGATGATTCTATAGTACACAAAGATATATGTGAGATGATCTATGTATCTAATGTATAAGTTCGTAACAAATGAAATTTTCTTAGGACTGTTCTCTTATGTAGATCATTACTATACTACTGGAAATCTTTTGATCGTAGTTGAACGCGTCATTAGAGTTTAAGCTACCCCTACTTCACTTAACCAAACCGGACATTATATGTAGCCATTTGGAAGATTCAAGCGAATGGATAATTTAGGTCATCATATTATCGTTTAAAATCATAATAAAAGCAAAGAGTATTTAAAGGTTTCCGAGTAATTATATATCTTCTGCTAGTTACATTTCTCTCCATCAGTGGTCCCTAAACTTTGTCGGTCGTACATCAGTGTTCCACGAGGCATGTGTAGGTGTTGCGTGGCCGTCTCAGTGTCCTTGGTGGTATTATAATCTAAGGTTTCTAGTTTATTTCGGTAGAGTATGAGTTGGTTTTACCTTATTAATCTTCTATGTATTCATGGTCTTTAAGCATCTAAGGCTGAGGCAGGGACAGGAGAGGGAAAAGGATTCGGGACGGGGTCAGCCAGGTCCTAAGATCAAGATATCATCCCGCCATTTGTTATTGCGGAAACCACTGGAGAAACCTTAACCAGGATTGTAGGTCGCTGGTATCGAAACCAGGACCGCTCAGCTACGGTAGCTCGATTTTATACTTAGGATTAGCTATCCTTATATATTAAAGAAACCAATCTTATTTAAATTCAGGTTTTTAAATCAGGCCCGTTGCCAGCCACTAACTTTAGGTAGGCACGCACAATTTGTGTGAAACATCAGTCACAATATACTATTATACACCAGATTTATAATTATTACTATTATTAACAATCATAATTAATTTTCACTATTTTTATATTGCAATATTTATTTTAAGCTTCCACATAAATATAATGATTCTTGACTGTGGATATGAGTGTTCCGTATATATTTCCTAAAACATAAAGTGCTCCATGACCAAAAACTTTAGGAAACACTACGAAGCCATAACGTTTTCATGTTATAGAAACGAATAATAGAGCTCTCGTAATGAGTACAATTTAAGATAATTAATAGTGGAATAAGAAATTGTTGTTATAAAAAATACTGTTGGAGAGTGTAATATTATGTAATTTTTAGACCGCTTTAATGTATTCATTTACAAGCCGTTTAAGTTTCAGTCACGACCTGGAGAATGAAATTTTAATGTAAAACCGTTTCATTGTTGTACATAAAACATTAAATAAATAAATAAACTAGATATAATTGTGCTTTACACACTTGACAACAACCATTCTGTTAATCTCATTTTCTAATTCCACCAACGCAATTCCACTCATGCCGCTATGAACAAGATCTCAATCATGTATGTTTGCATGTCGAGGGAAGGATGTTAGATTTAATCTTACTGTAAATCCATCTTCAAAATCGAAAATTGTGGCAACAGTTATAACCATAAAAAAACATCATCTGGCTTACGTTATGGACCACCGTTAAGACTGCAATTGTTGTACTCACCCCATTGTCAATAACTGTGTCGCCAGCTTTGTTCCATTTGGCCTGAGGAGATCTTCTCCAGCGCTTCCAGTCTCCAGCGAACCTCTTCCTCCGGTTGGAGGAGGATGTGTCTTGCACGTAGAAGGATTGTACACCAAGGGAAGCTAATGTGGGCACTGTAAAAACAAGTTCCTGCGTTGTTGTAGCATCTCTTCCAGGGATTTGAAGCACTACGTCAGGAACGGGCACAACCTGAGAGGGAATTTCATTACCTAAAATACAAAGAAATTTGGATTTGTAACAAGTTACATTGATTCAAACCTTACATTCAGAAATTATTCCAGACCCTCAATGGTGATGTCCTCCTGTAAATTGTCGAACACACATCAACTTTATTATTTGGTTAAAATGGATAGAAATACTGTAGAATTTTACTTACACACCTCAAAGTATGGTTCTACACACCCCAAAACTGAGAAACCTTGCAGAATCCCTGTTTACCTCACTGTACATGTCTGGTATCATTTTATTGAAAATTAATTCACTGTAACTTGAAACCGAAGTTCCGCATAATTAAAAATAATTTTGAGACACTATACCGAGTTTCTCGTGAGGTCTGACCTCATTTTCACTTTTAATAAGTCCCTCTCCATAAGAGTCGTAGAAAAGTCGTATCTTACAACTATTTTCTTCACATTCTGCTAGTACATGTCTAAGCATGATACACCAGAGTGCCTTAGTCTTAGCTTTACATAGAGATTATGTTTATGTATTTCGGATGGTCCCGAACCTCAATGTTAGAAGAGCTCCTGGAAGATGAATATAAAATTTCCTTAAGATTTCCGACTTTGAGCTTAACAAAATTTTTGTGATGCTCAAGAGCTACAGAAGTTTTGGATCTCCACCCCTATTCCAAAACAGCGCTTCTTTTGTCGGAGGTTTTCAAAGTGGGACTGCTGCGTCTTGTATCAAGGTCCAGAGAAGATATGAAGTTACAGGAAGATGGTGAAATCACTGATAGTTAGAATTCTGATGAAAATGAAGATAACTTGCTGACGATGAGTTCTAGTTTTTTTAAACGAAAATTTTTTAGACTACCAGTTTACACAAGTTGTTAATACAAAATGTTGGACCATTATATGACGTTTAGTGCATTTTCTCACAGATTCACCTCCAAAGTCAGTCAGGTTGGGACTAAATTTTTGACTAAGAAAGAAATCTTGAATAGTATCTTTCACATTTTGGTCCGGAAGTCTGGATTACTTTTGACTACCATAAAACTATTTTATATAAGTACGTGCTGAAGCCTAATAATACGTCTGCAATATTTGACCTGTTAATTTGGAACCATCTTCATATTCATAGGGTTAAACTGTACTATCACTACCGCCTACATTGTTTACACTTGCGTTGGTGTGTTGCGTTTGCTCACGTCACTGTTACCAGATCATTATGGTTGCTCAGTTTATGACTATGGTGCAATGATACCCAACTTTCACTGAACTGTCTTCCAGATAATGTCTTGGTTACTTGTGGCTTACCTAGGTTAAACTTGCTGCAAAGAGCCTGCCGTTATTGGAAGAATACTATCCACACACGAAAGTACATTCTAGGACATGCGGCGAATATTCCTATGCAGTTATTGGAATATCTCTTAGATATAACGGAATATTCTTGGCATATTGGTAGGACATTCTATAAATATCATATTAGCGATGAATGGATATTCTGGAGATATTTCTGGAGGCATTTGAAGTACATTTTACGAATATGTATTCTTTCAAGGTATTGGCATATGATTCTAGGGATATTGAAATATTACAGGCTAGGATATCATTATAGTATCTTCAAAAGCATATGCTAACAAATATATTTATTTGATCATTAAATATTCTTAGATACTCTAAGCATATTGGAGAGTTAAGTGGGAAAGTTCAAGAATATATCCTGTGTTAACTAACTATATATTAGAAATGGATATATTTACCATTTCTCTTAGTTGACGTCAAGATCCATGCTGGAAAGAGATGTTTTTCCGTGGGAGTTCCGGAGCAGAACTTAGGGACCCAAAATGGGAAAAATAAATGTAAATATAACAATATCGTTAGGCAGTGGAAACCAGTCAATTGAAAGAGCAGAATGGAAATCTTTGTAAGATTCAAGAGGAACGCTATTTCATCTTCTTCTTTGTAGAATCTCTTAGAATATCGCAGACCATTAACAAGACTATTTTCATTGTCCAGTAAACAATGGCTATTGCACACACGGATTTCAGATGATCTGATTCACTCATCGTGCCATGAAATAGATTAGAAAATAACAATGCAAACGTTGGGAACAAAGCATTACATAGAAAGCTCTTATAAAAAAAACTTTCTATTAATATATTTATGAGATAACTTGAGTTATCCGTTCATACTTATGAAAATAATGGAATTTCCTCCCTGTAATGGATACGAAGTAGTTCTTTTGTGAAACGCAAGAACGAAGACTTCCTTTCAATATAATCATTACTTTTTCCTCTTTTGTATGAATATGGGGATGCTTTCCAATATTTTCTAAGTTCCATTCGAGTTACTCACATTACTCACAAGGTAGCAGCATTGAAACAACTTATAACCTCCACGTACATGAATTATATGAAGTTATTTATGGCCTTTAAGTACGTAAGGCTCAGACCGAGATAGGAAAGGGAAAGGATTCGGGAAGGTGTCGGCCATGGCCTAAGTTGAAGGTGACATTCCAGCAATTTAACCTACACGTTCTCCTTTGTTCTTATTTTTTAAATCTATTGTGCTTCCTTTCGAATTTACCGCCAGGTAACCATAAACTAAATACTTTTAACGTTTGCCATCTCACGACCCACTGATTAAGGCTAAAATTAGTATACGTACATGATTAGTTTGTTAGATAATGTTGTCTCATAATTAAACGAGCACTAAAAGTTTAGTAATAATCTTCAAATACAAAATGTGTTTATAATGACATCCCTCAATGACATACTTTTCCCGTTCAGTCAATACCCCAACCAGACAAAGATAGGGTATGTTTGAGAGAAGAGAGCCACAAAAAGTTCGATACCATCTTTCAACACAACTGCGGTGGACATAGGAGTGCCATCTACAAACAGAGTAATACGGACAATGTCGGGTTGAAACAAATCACAAGACACTGATCAAGTTTTCTTAAGTTGAAGCACTGTCTACTGAGGAAAGATATTTTCGATGAGAGCAGACACTAGCGGAAAACTCAACGATGTAAGGGGATCGGCCCAACTAATGTAACCAGCGATGACTGTTGGAAGACGGCAAGAGGATACCGAAAATCGTATTGAGGCAAAGCGCAAAATATGAAGATACTTAAGCAAAATAGACACTGACATAGTTGTTGACACTTTAACTCCTGGGTAAACAAGTTACTTAATAGACACTAATAAACTTTGCTTAATATTAACTGCAAGTGTAGAATTGCATAGTATGGACACTGCGTGATTATGACCCATTCTATTCACCTTCATCTTTTTCCCCTCGTCAACGGAGACAAATTCGACACAGAAGACGAAGAAGAAGGAGCTCCGCAAGGTTGGGCCCTCAACCTCTTCATAATCTATTTTCATTTTGGCTGGATCCTTTCGTCGACCCGGTCCAATACGACTACGCTGTTCCTGAGCTGCCGTTGCAACTCCCAGATCCTTTCGCCGACCTTCTACTTGAAGTTAACATTAACAAGAAGATTTACAGTGGTCTCCGGTGACCCCCGCTTGATGTTCTTGTGTTTTCCCCAGCCTCGCAACGTCGATGTTCTCGCGACCTTTGAATCCAGGAACGCTCGAACATATTACGCGATAATTAGGAATTCTGGAGACAACTCATTCAAGATTTCAGCGACATCCAACTTGCACCTGATGTTGACCATCCAGACGGTCCTCCCGTTGAGAAAGATGAACCAGGGACGCCCGGAGATTCCGCTTCGGACAGTGACCCTTCTGAAGATTGGGATACTTCTCTTCCCCAGTTCTACAGTTTGCCGAAGTCTCTCAATCCTGAGATATTGAAGCCTTTTTCGCCCCATGGGGAATTGATCATCTTCATATCATACTCCGCTGGATAACTGTCCCTTTTTCCATGCGTGGCAATCCTCGTGCGCTCTTACCAATTCTTGAGCACATGTCATCACCAGACATCTTAGAAGTTTCTCCCCACTTAATAGTGAACTCCCTTCGTGGTCGAGAAACCAGACAGCAGTGGAACGGTAATATACGACTGCCATGATTGGACCTCCTGTTATTCTTCCGCTTCCGTACTCGTCACGGACTTGGTGAACCAAGTGTCAACAGAAGCTGTTTTTGCCCAAAATTTACCTCAGAGGCGGTTTCTACCACATTATCTTGGCCGCTTATACACGTCTGTATTAAGTGTAACAAGAGATACTCTCGTTTTAATAGGTTACCACTCGGGTTGACATTATCGCCATTATTAAAGCAAACGGCATGCGAAAAGAATTAAACTTCCTCCTCAGTGATGTGTGCACATATCTTGTGTATTATGATGCCATACTCCTTTACGGCTTAGTGTCACAAGTGAATCACGCAGTATCCATACTATGCAACTCTATCCTTGCAGTTAATATTAAGAAAGGTGTATTAGCGCCTACCAAGGAACTCGTACCTAGGAGTTAAAGTATCAACAATAAGTATGTCAGTGTCTATTTTGTCTAAGTATCTTCATATTTTGAGTTTGGTAAAGTTATAACGTGGTTTTTGTTTGAGCACGATGTGTACTGAGACGGATGGGTACAAGGCACCGCCACAGTTTTGTTTGAAAGGAAAATAGTGGCCGGGAAATGTTATTTCGTTTCAAAATTGGCATGTCATGGAAGAAAGTGAAATGACATTCAAGTATAAGGACATTTAACTTAGTGATATAAATGATTAGTGATGAATCATCAACTTAAGGTAGGACTTTATTTTTATGCTTTATCTTGTTGATCATACTTGCCCGAGGTATGTCATGCTCTGTTTAGTAGCTGCAGTGAAGATGATCATTGTTACTCATTACAGGACTGTCTAAATCTTTATAAATAAATATACTATCTATTGGAACTTACAAATTTACTGTTGATCTCTGTTTACGGAAATAAAATTTGATCGTACAATCGTCCTGTAGAGTCGAATTTTAAGAAGACAAGAATTGCACACTCTTAGCAAACAAAGAAGCACATGAAAGGCTTAGTATTGCGTGATTGTCGGTTGCAAAAAAGTTATAGTTTACAAATATTAGTGTCTTGTTATTTGGTTAGAATAGTATTATTAATGCTGACAATTGTCTCTGAGCATAATTAAAAACTGTAACAGTATTTTCGTCAATCTACACTGCTGAGAAGTGTTGTAGTCCAATAAAAATACTGTTAATAAACCTATTTTTGGATATTAGAAGTGTAGCTATTTAATTATAACCCTACGATCGTTTCTTCAGATGACCTTGTTTGATGCTAAATTACAATTTCCATATTTTATTTATCTCCTATATTTTCAGTCAATGAACAATACAGCGAATATATGTTCGAAACTATGTTGATGGAAGTTTCCAAACATTATAGTTGTAACAAAGGTTCACTGACCGAAGAATATAATTCTGTACCCACATTCATTGAAAAATTAACCTTGGTTTCTTAAGGGTGATTGTTTTCCGCATAACTCATAAATCTTACACATGCATTAGAAATAAAACTTCGTGAAACATTCTGTTCCATGCGTTCCACGTTAAAAGCTACACCGAAGGAAAGTTTTGTTAGTTTAGGTACTACCAACCTCACTTAAAAAAAGCTATACATTATATTATAATTACCGTCAAGCAAAAGTAATACATATACTCACAGACAAATTATAGCTTTCTCTTTGATAATAAACCATGTTCGTAGCAGCGACGTATTGAAGAAATAGTAATCAATATAATTTTGTGTATTCGAAATTCCTAACATCAGCGTTGCAATGAATATTGAAGAATTTAGTGAAACTACAAATATATATACACGCACATTGGGCAGTTAAGACTAGTTAGTTTAATAATAAAGATAATATTAGATCGTACTTCCATATTTGTCTTATATAAGTGAATTATCATAGGAATCTAAGAATCAGAATACGAAAAGTTAAGCACACCAATCTAGAGATAAACACTGAGAATTGCAAATCGTGAATAATAAAAGGGTGGAGTTATTGGTCCCGGGTTGGAGTCTGGTCTCTCACCAGGCGCCTACCCAGGTGGCGCTATAGGGGAATGCCGACCAGATATGGTGGGTACCGGAAATGTTCCGGGGCGGACCAAAAACTGTACTGCTCCCTTACAGTTAGTAGAGGGTCTACAAAGGCTAGGAGAACATAACCCCGAACAAAAAGATCACGGTGAAAGAAAGCAGCTTCTCCATTATCACCCTGAGGCTGAAGATCAGTGACATCGGCAAGGCTCACAGATGGACAGAGGACGACATCTTGAATGTCTACCTTTACTGCGATGTCGTAGAGCTGACAACTCTACAGCGCGAAATCATGTCAAGAAGTAGTAACAGATGGTTTAGGGATATTCCTGGGGTAAAATATTTCGGAGGCAAACTAGTCCCTCATTTGGATCTCCGGGCAGGGAGTGCTTGAAGGAGCTCCAAGAACAGGATTAAGAAAGATCTTAGAATAGGAACCTGGAACGGTATACCAAACAGGCGCTCTTCGTGTTGAGGTACGTGAGACCGAAAAGTATGAGCTGGAAATTATTAGCGATACAAGAAGCCGGGGGGAGGGTCAAGATAGCATCGAACAGCGCAAATAAACTTTCTACTACAGAGAATGCAGTCTCATAATTTCGGAACAGGATTCCTCCTTAAGAACAGTATACTTCTAGCGGTTTAGAATATAGAGTTAGTAAACGAAAGCAGATTGCCAACTGGGAATCTCAAATTGGTTCGAAATCTTAGCCGACTCGAAAATAATAAAGATGAAATTAATGGTGAAATTGATGTAAGTAAGATGTTGGAGGCAATTCGTGATACAGTAAAGGTTGTAGCTGAGCAACGTGTAGGTTAGAAGAAACACCACAATAACAAAACTTGGTTTAAGCTTCATAAGGAATTAAAACAAGAAAGTCAATGATGGCTAAATAATAAAAGCGTAGGAAATACCAACCACTACAGTGACGCGAAATGCAGCGCTACACGCAGGTTCAGAAAAAAGCGAGAATATCTTATGCACAAGATTCAGGAGATAGAGGAAAGAGGGGGGGACAAATAGCATCTATATAAAGGGGTAAACTCGTAAAAAAGTTACAAGCCTAGACTAGGGATGATTAGAAATGAACGCGGAGATCTTCAAGCGGATCCGACTAAAATTATCGATGTATGGAAAAGTTATTTCGACATCTTCTTAATGTACACAACGGAGATCAAACAGAGAAATTTAAAATCTATACAGCAGAACTGTGGATACCCGAAACTAGCAAGACCGAGGTGGAAATGTCGATAAAGAAATTGAAACATTTTAAATCACCAGGAATAGATAATATTCCAGCCTAATCAAGGAACTACATAAATTCATCAGTGTTATTTGGAGAAAGGAGGAGCTTCCAATGGAATGGAAAACTTCCGTAATAATTCCGGTATATAAAAAAGGTGACAAATCGAACTGCAATATCTACAGTGGAATCCCTACTCCCAACACGTTACAAAGTATTGAGTAATATACTAATAACTCGTCTAAGCGCATACGTAGATGAAGTAATTGGAGATCATCAATGTGGATTTAGAAGAAATATATACACGTTGGATCAGATTTTCGCCTTGAGACAAATCTTGGAGAAGAAATGGGAATACAATGGGACTGTTCACCAGCTGTTGATTGAAATTTTTTTAAAAAAATATATATGTTTCTGTCAAAAGGGAAAAGTTATACACTATCCTCGTTCAATTTGGAATAGCAACTAAACTGGTTCAACTAGCGAGGAAGTGTCTCAGCGACCCCATAAGCATACCGATAGGTGTTAATATGTCAGATAGTTTCGAGATTCGCAACGGATAGAAAGAAACAAGGTGATGCCTTGACACCACTACTGTAAACTTTGCGTTAGAATATGAGATTCTGAAAATAAAAGAGTACAAAAAGGGACTAACGCTGAATGGGTTTAATAAACTGTTCATGTACGCGGATGATGTAGAATTTATAAGGGACAACATAGCTGCACTACAAAATAATACCGATGTCTTAGTAGAAGTTTGGGATGAAACAGGTCTACAGATAAACAGAAAAAAAAAAAATACATTATATCAACCCGAAACACTGAGAATGAAGGAAATAGCGAAGGAAGGGAGGAAGAAAGGTAAATAACAATTAAGATTGAGGTCTTAGAGAAAAATAAAGAAATGTAAATACTTAGAAGCACATGTTACAAGCAAAAACGAGGTCAAGGAGGAAATAAAAAGTGTGTTAATATCAGGCAACTCATCTTTCTATTCAGTCCAGAAACTCACACACTTAATATCAAAAATGTTGAAACTGAAAATAGACAGAACGGTTATTCTGCGGGTAACACTTTACGGTTGCGAAAGTTGGAGTACGGCCCTAGCAGATGAACATAAATCACGTGTGTTTGAAAATAATATTTTAAGAAGGGTATACAAATCGAAACGGGACGAGATGACTGGGGAATGGAGGAGACTGTATAATCAAAAACTCCATGGACTGTACGACTCACACGATGTTGTAAGAATAATAAAATCGCGACGACTAAGATGGGCAGGCCATATAGCTCGGATGTGTGGAGAATGAAAATTATATTCCATCTTGGTTGGAAAGTCGAATGACAGGAGACCGTTGGGAAGATAAAGACGAAGTTGGGAGAGCAATAATAGAAGGGATCTTCGAGAAGTAGGTGTTTATGATGAAAACTGGCTTGATGTTGCCCAGGATAGAGTTCTATGGCGAACTTTGTTACTGCGGCGATGAACTTGAGAATTCCATAAGTCATAGAGTAAGTAAGTAAAATTAGTAAAAGGTTGTATAAGAAGTTGAATGGGAAGGCTATCACAATGTCATTAGTTCATATCAATCTGTTATTACGTCATCATAAGACGATAGTTGTGCAGGTAATGTGATACACTGTACTGCGATTATGATAGACCATCGGTATAGATAAGACTTTCTTATTGCTGTTGTCTGTTCAAAGGGGAAAGAACCTTAGTCACCAGGAGCGATCCCTAGTGAATTACGAGCGACTCATCTGGATGGCCGGGAAGTAACATTCAGCATTCCAATGTGCCGTGTCGGATTCAAACCCGAAGTGAATAGTGTTGTGTTTTTCGTTTGTACTTAGGTAAGTCTAATCCACGGAAGAGTATATTCAGGAGCGTTCAGTGGTGTATTGTAAAGTAGTGATGAATTTTTATGTGCTTACCTATACCACTGCATCAACCTGAAGAACGTGTTTATTGCACTTTGGATATTACTCCTTTTAAGTTACCACGTTTCTATACGTTATGATACTGTCATTACCAAGTGGTGACGAAAGTACGACTACGCTTATTCAGAACCGTAGTTACATGGTGTCCGGCATACAAAATGTTCACGGTAGGCATCTATTCCACGGTATAATGGATGAAAACGTCTGCTCTTAAAGACATATCAATACCCTCCTTTTAATATTATTAAGATACTGTTTCAAACTTATCTTGTACCTAATTTTGAAGTTAAGTACTCTTCAAAACACCAGTAAACAAGAATCAGATCCAAGTTCTAAACATGGTACAAACACAGAGAAAGGCATTAGGGGAACATAACATTCAGCTGTTTAAGTTATATTTATGAGCTAGATATCCTGAGTCTGTCACTTATAGTCCCTCAGATATGTCACGGATTACGCATATCTGAATGTCTGGCCCATGAATATAAGGTAAATGAAAAACTAAATGCTATGTTCCCACAATATCTTGTTCTGTGACTGTAAATATGACATCATCTTTGATGAAACAAGGGAGCGAAAAGCACGGACAAAGTCGGTTTGTACTTTCTGCATGCAATTCGTAACATGTATTTTCTTTTCAGGATGAAAGATTACGCTTCAGTAGCTCTTCTCCAATACATATTATCAATGTTTTAATGTTTTCAAAACAGTCAAATCGACCTGAGCCAAAGTTGCCTAAAGGCCTTAACATTAAATTCAAATTCAAATTTGAGTTCAAAATTATAAGAGCAGCAGCACGTCGAGTTTGCGAATATCACATTGTTACTTATAAAAGACATATATCGTTAATATCACGTCTATTAGAAGTAACTTAAACATATATTTCAATGTACTCTAGATATCTGTGTACCTAAAACTGTACTTTTAATACTTCCAACATAATTTGGATATTCATATAGTTCTTGATATGTTTATGTATACCGGTAGAACAAGTAGGAGAATATTCTTACCATCTGGTCCTGTCACCGTGTACTGGGATCCGCTTACGGGTACTCTGACGTGGCTATTGTTGACTGGTCGAGCGATAGGATTATAAAGAGTGATCACAAATTGACTATTGGAACCAGTTGTATCACAGACACTGATATTAAGAAGAGGACAGAAGCTTTGGTCAGGAACAGCTTCTGATTTACTTAGCCAGGTTCTGAAACAGAAAAAGAGTGACTAATTTTGAAAATAGGATCCAAGAAAGAATTCATTTCATTGACAAACAAGACGCTTTAAAATCAGAGAATAGTCAACTATGCTTGAAAGGGTCTGCGTATCTCATACAGTTCTATAGGAATTTTCATACTAACTGTAAGAATATTTAGATGTCCAAACCATGTTGTCTTACTGATTGTTAATGCACTAGTTTGCCAAGCTATTGACATATTGACGGGTATTTCCGGCATTATTGTTGACACTTCTTTATGCCAAATACTTACACAGGTCATTTGTAGAAATATTATCTCATTGCTTGTCATTGTGTTTGGAGCTATAATGTCTTTAGACCATTGACCGAGTATACGCTGCAAGTAAGCGTACTGACAGACATTTCTATCATTATTGGTGATACTTACAGTATTTATTTCTAAATACTAACAAAAGTTATTAGTAGATATATTATTTCATTCTTCGCCGTTGAATTTATCCCTATATAGTCCGATATACAGTTAGTTTTAGAATTAGAAAATGTTTGGAAACATTCTTCGTTTATTACATATTTTATTTCTATTGGTTTGGTTCACCTTGTTAAGCATTTATTTCCAATTTCTTTTTCATATCCTTCTACGGATGTTTGTATGGACAGGTAGTACTGAACTCAGCGTTACTGGTCTGTTTGCTAGATTTATCCTGTTCGTAAGTGTGTTCATTCACGTAATCATCTATGTGTGAATTTGAATTTATTTTAAGGCCTTAAGGCAACTATGCCTAAGGCCGTATGGATGATGATGGGATGAAGAAAGTGGGAGGAAATGGGAGCACCCTTAGAAAACCCACGCACACGGTGTTTGTCCACAACATGACATGAGCATTGATGGATCGGACGACCCCTAGCACCATAGGTGAACGCTCTACCAACTGAGCCACCGTGGTCCTGTAATCATGTATGTCTATTTATATGTGAACTCTATTTATATGTCTATTTATAATTGCATGTAAATGCGAAGAACACTTTCATGCAGGTTTGTGTACAAAGGTAAATGTCTATATGGTGATGGCTCTGATTTTACCATCAGCACGCAATCTAGAAGATTGCTGAATACAGATAGTTCGTTTTTGTTATAGAAAAATAAGTGACAGTAAAAGAACTTTTAAGAGAATCTTTCTTTGTGTTTCCTTTCTGTTTTTTTTAGCTTTTGAGTTGCTTGTAATTTGTAACGAACCTGTGCGCTGGGTGATGCCATTGTGATGCTGCTAATTATCTTTCTCTTTATCAATGGGGAGAATTTGGGTTGCGACGCTGCAACATTGCTATCCGAGAATCATTATCGACAATTCATTACTTTAGCCAGAATCAGTTTCAATATAAATGATTCAAGTTTTCTTATTATTAATCCTCAAATAGTTTACGACTTTTTCCGAATAGTGCTATTTCACAAATTGAGAAGGAAGTAAATTGGTGGTGAGAATGTAGAAAATGCATACTTTTCATTTATCTTCCGTAAAGGGTTAGTGTGAGCCATGCTGCAGAGAGAATGAAGGTTATGTTTGGTTCTGTAAAAAAAAGGTCACGAAGAATTACTTCGAAACATTGGAAGTGAGCAGTACCGTTTCATGAATGTGTAGCCGCGTGCTTTATTTGCGATTTGGCTAGTAGCCATCAGGAATACGTGATGCGATTCCTCTGTTAGATATTAGATTCCCAATTCCCAAGCGAAGCACGCTGCTATAGATCCGTACACGAAAAGACCACTTAACTCATATTTTACGCACGTTTGTATGAATAAGTTTAATTTAATGTTTTCCTTCTTCAAACAGTGATACGCAGATCAGAATTCTAAAAAAAACTAAGAAATTTACAGAGTCCGCTCACGCATTTAATTCCACCTATAAATAATTAAATGCCAGTTCTTATTCACCTAAGTTCACAGAGTATACAGTTTAATTGAATTTTTTAACAGATCATCAATACACAATTTTGTTACTTTTAGGTTAGGAGTGTTTTAGAAAATATAGAGATAGCTGCACGTGTTGGCATTAAAATAGAACCTCGAATCTGCTTACTTGCATAGAATTAATCTCACTTAATTATTTTCAATTTTAAAATATGTTTTTTTTCTCGATTTCCCACAAACTTGTACTACTGGATTGATACATACCATCTTAAACATGTAGGATTCAATTGTTTCTATACGTGAAAAATCTGAAGATTTTAACCACTAAATCAATGTGCGTAGAAGAAACGCTAATGTGAACGTTATATAAGTTCCCAATATGGCCTTAAGCTGCGTAACTTTACAGTTAGTATTACGTATTCGAGTAACTTACCCATAAGCAGTATTAACGACTGTTTCACATGCTGCGACTCCTTCTGCAAGGTAAAGTGCATAGTCATCGGCCACGTGTTGCTTCTCAGTGCCAGAAACAGCATCGTGATGTTGTAGGAGACCCAATGCTTGTTTTAAAGTAAATTCCTCCTCTGCTAAATCACTGCCAAGAGTTGTCCTAATTTGCTTGCACACCTGAAAGAATCAGAACAAAACTTTTAGATCTTTATCATTGCTTTCATTATGCAGATATTTAATTAAGGGGTTAACCTAAATCGGAAGGTTATAAATTAGATTAGTTTTTAAATGACTAAGTCATTTTGACCTAGCTCTATATATATAATTTGGTTCTAGACGTGGATCAACAAACGTTGTATTATTCAAAGCTAAATTGTCTATAATATTAATATTTTTGTATATCTCTCCGTACGACATTCAGGAATTTAATAAAATAATGTAAAACTTGTCAAAAGTGGGACATATTGTAATTGTGGGTAACACTAAGCACTGCGTAGATCGACCGTCCCTAGTTTGTTGCAGGTAGGATGGAAAGTGCACTAATAGTAGAGTAAGGTAGTGTGGTTGTGTGCGTTCTGCAGGTATGTTCAATGACCAGTATGCCCGACTTAACGGAGTTTCAAAAGGGTCTAATTGTGAGGTGCCCGTCTAGATAGAGCATCTGTTAGCAAAACAGCGACGTTATGTGTTGTAACACAAGTCTCGAAACTGATGACCGCATACCCAGTGCATTGTAAAACATGATCCACGAAGAACAATAGTAGTTGAAAGACGAAGCTGCAGGATAGGGACTGACGGGCCTTGAAGCGGATTGTGACGTTGCAGAACAAAACAACAACCGAGAAAGCAACTACAGAACATAATTTGCCCCTGAACACCCCAGTGCCATCTAAAACGGTGAGGCGGAAACTGCATAAAGTGGGTATCCATAGGCGTGTTGCTATTCCAAAGATCTTAATAACAGACAAGACAATGCTCAAAGGCGACTTGCTCACAAAAATTGGCCGTTGGAAGACTGAAAACGTGTCGTGTGGTCGGACGAAACACCTTTTACCCTCTTCCTCTTCATTGGACGCGGGCTTGTCTGATGAACACCCTCTCAATCATACGATGTAGACTGCCTCCGTCTGACTGTAAAACATGGTGGTGGATCTATTATGGTCTGTGGCTCTATACCATGGTATTAGGCAGCCCCCTTGTCATATTACATCTCTTGGCTAACCAGTTCCACCCAATGGTGTAAACTTTATTTCCAGATTCCAGGATGGTAATGTCACAATTCACACCGCTGTCCCTGTTCTTAAGTGGATTCAGGAGCACGCTGATGAGGTTCAACATCTTCCCTGGCCCGCGCAGTCCCTAGAACGAAATATCATCGAGCCTCTGTGGGCTGTTTTGGAAGCCAGGGTTCGGTGTCGATTTCAATCTCCTTCGTCTCTACGTGAGCTGGAGATTGTGCTGCATGAAGAATGACTTCAATTTGCACTCACCATCATTCAGGACTTGTATCGGTCTATTTCGTCCAGAATTGAAGCTGTTTTGCGTGCTAAGGTGGATAAAGACCGTATTAGTAACAAAATGTTCCGACTTCCACAAGTGTTTCCATTACTCTGTCCAATACCTGCATAAAAATAATGTTAACAGTAAGAGAAGAGAGATACAAAGAGAATGGTACGTAAGTTTACGTATCATTTGTTGATTTGGAAAAGGCATTCGATCGAATCAACTGGAAAATCGTAACAAAAGTATTGAAAAGAGACAGATGTGGAGTGGAAAGATCGAAGAAATATAAGAGACTAGCATTTAAATCAGAGAATAATGATATAAGCAGATGATGACTCATCTAAACTAACAACAGTAGGTCGACGAGTGAGTCGGGGATGTTGTCTTTCGCCAACTTTGTTTAATCACTACAGTCTTAAAGAGGTTTTGAATAATATCTCTGAAACCGGAAGATGAGTTACGGTGGCGGGAAAGAAACCTTAAATGAATTAGATTTCCAGGTTACATGGTTCTTGTAAAGAATGAGACATCACTTAAGAAGACGTTAAAAGAGCTGTAGAGAATCTATAAGCAATATTAAAGTATTGACAAATAATCCATCGAGAAAACGTAGAGCTTGAAATATCTGCGAACTATTATAAGTGAGGATCTGCAGTGTGGAAAAGAAAGAAGGATGAGAATGGAAATGACGAAAGAGCTTTCACTAAGATGAAAAATATTTTCTGTGAACCGATTAAAAAGAAGTGGAAGGAAATATTGATTAAATGTTTTGTATGAAGGATTATATTATATGGAGTCATAGTGTTTTCTAAGAAAGAGTTAAGAAGGAAAATTGGAACCGGTCGAAGTGTGAACATGAAGAAGAATAGAAAATATCAGGTGAACACACCAGATGTATATAAGGAAGCGTTGAAAAGAGTTAGCGGAAGGAAATAATACTGGGAACGATAAAGAAGAGAAAAGGTACTGGTTAGAGCAATGTCTGCATCGATACTATACACTAGGGATGAAATTGAAGGTATTCATGGGGGAAAGAAACGACGAGAATGAAGAAGAGTCGAAATGCTGAGTCAAAATGAAAAGCGCAAAGTCGGGACAAACGGAAAAGGCTGAGTAGGCCCTGGAAAAAATGTCACTTTCGCAGGACATTAACGATCATTGATGATGGTTTGTACGATCCTTTCGAATAATAATGCATTCCACATAATAATGGAAATATATAATAATATCCTTGAAAATATAAAAATGCATTAAACATGTTATGCGTGCGTCTAGAAACTTGACTAAATATAATGACTTTGACTCTAAAACTGGCAGGTTCTTTTCATTTGTTAAGTTTTCTAAATTTTCCCTAGGTATTTTGACATGGTATGTTTGACCCCCCTCTCTATATCTCAGCAACTACCATTCACACAGATATGAACGATACACCGTTGGATTCGTCATGGTCTGAAACTATGGAATAACTATAGAGTTATAAAACCTCTTCACTAGAGTCAGGATTGGCGCTGCTGACGCGACGCCACTTGAAAGTTGAGCGAGAGAATGTTTGTTTGACAACAACACGTATTGTGAGTTGCTATCATATGGCTGCTGTGCTACACTCTTTGGCCTAGTTTTAGTTGATTCGGTTGTACTTGAGAAGAAAATGCCGATCTCCTGGGCAGCTTATGGTTGTACTAACAAATATAAGAAAGGAAGTAATGTATCGTTTCACAAATAAATGATCATTTAATATTATTCCGTGAAAAATATTTCATTATGTACGACGCTCTTTCGTGTAGTTTATGTCTGCTTGAAATAAAAGAAAACAGACGTCTTTGATTAGAATTATTTGATGCAAAGATATTTGATCCATAGTTATAAAACTGTCCCTCAATGCCAAAGAGAAATATACATAAAAATAAGTATTCTTACATTCAGAAATAATGGATCGTTTTCATTTGGGCCTATTTTTAATAAAGTGGTGATATTCGTGTAGATCTGTCTATGTTAAATTTAAATAGTTCTAAACCCATAATGTACTGTTGAATTTTATTGATGGCTTTAGGCACCTAAAGCTCAGGCCGAGATAGAAGAGGGGGAAAGGATTTGGGAAGATGTCGGCCAGGGCCTATGTTGAAGATGCCATCCCTTCATTTGCCTGGTGTACCTGAGCAAAATGTCTGGGAAAACCTCAGTCAGGATGGTCGGCCGCTGGAATCGAACCCATGACTTTCCGATGCTACACCAACTCTGTACCACTGAGCTACGGAGGCTCGGTAAGTAATGTCCTGTTGAAAAGACTTGTTAAATTATTAAGAACAATGATGATGATGATGAATGTTCTGCTCGAAGGCAGCTCTTGACCTGAAGATCCCAGAGCTAGGTGAACCGATGGTGATTTGCCATTGCTTTTCATCGCACAAAGATGAAGTCGTAAGGACGGGACCTACAGTTTAATGTGGATTCCGAACCACTTGTGCCCCCGCTGCGAATCGAACGAGGAACATCCTGATTACACTATTAAGAACAATAGAAACAAATTTAATATCGCAACAAAAATAGATAACAAACGCTTCTTATCGGTCACCCTGGTCGGTGAGAGGAAAACTCGTGAATTCTATATACCTTATATAGCTGAAGTCAGCCACAATAATATACTTAATAGATATGACTATTCGTATTGTTTATGATATAAAGTCAAAACAGAACATTTGAAAAGTTAGAAAAAACAATGTCGTTTTTAATAGTCTTAAGACAAAGAATTTCACTCTAAATTTAAGGACAGTCTTCTTCATTCTAAAATAACTTTTCCGGCATCTTCTAAGCTAACCAGGGAAGCCCTTTTTTTATCTACATAATGTCACTTTCGATAGATGGTATAACTTAAATACCATTAGTTAAATCTGTCCGAAAACTAAAGATAGTTTTTATGTACATTTTAATGACATACGTCTTGTTTCAATATTTATGTGAAAATTGCCGACTACTAGTGTATGTCCAACGACCAGTGCACATACCCTATTTTCAATTTTATAATTTTCTTTCTAAATTTATGCAGGTAAACCTGGTTGTATAAATTTCAGCATTAGTATTTTGTGTGTATAATATTCATGTCACTTGCGTTGTATCCCTAATGCTGTATAATATTTTTAAATGTATCACTAATGTTTTTTTTAATAAGTTATGTGACTTTAAGTATCAACATTATATTGTTTTATTTAACAAATAAAAACGGCGAAGGCATCTTCAACATAGACCCTGGCCGACAGCTTCCCGAATCCTTTCCGCTCCCCTATCCCGGCCTGAGCCTTAGATGCCTAAAGGTCGTAAATAAAATTCAAAATTTAACCAAAAAAAAGTTTTTTAGAACAAAAATAATATTTATCAAGAACGTTTTATATAAGTGATTTTCATATTAAATTATACCTTATACTGATCAATTTAATTAGGAATTGTTTGTATCTTACGTGTTGAACTTAACTAAGCTGAAATCTAATGCGAATTCTCAATTGTTTCTATTCAAAAAGATCGTGCGTGGCACATACAAATGATATAATACAAGGCATCGCATGGCTCGCTGTTTCATTCCTGCCAAACAAACAGAGAAATAGTTGAATATTCAACTTACGCCACGCTGGGAATTAAAACCCACATAGACGGTGGCGCCAATTCTGCCTCTAGCGGAGTTTTATAACTCTATGGGAATAACCTACTACATCAACTCTAAAACTGGCTGGTCCTTTTCCATTGCTTAGTATTCTTCATTTATTAAATGTGTCCCTACTAGATATCAGTAGCCACAAGTTCGACAGACATAAGCCATACATCTTAGGAATAGTCATGGGCACCAGTGGGAAAATCTACGACTTTGACTCTAAAACTGACAGAATCTGGCATTCGCTTAGTAATCTCCATTTGTCCCTATGGCTTTGACTCTTTCTTTTGGGAACGTTAAAATATAATTGAATTTATGCAGGGGCGCTTTGGTTTAGTTTATAATAAAGCCATTACTTAGCTTGTTTTGGATTCGTTTTGTCACGTTTTGTTGGACATTTTTTCAACTTTCTAGGTCATCTTCTGGGCTATTTTTGAAACTTCTTTCTTAGTTTGGAACATTTTTCTTTTTGTATAATTGTTTATATATTTCACGTTTGTGCGAAGCAGTTACAAAAAAAGAAAAAAACTTCAGCAGAGTACGTTTCTTCTATACAGATAAATGCATCATTTAAGGTCACTGTCAAAAGTAGCTTCTGTTCACAGACGAACCAAAGGCCAGTAAGAACTTTCTATCCTTACCGTTAGATGGCTCTGATCTCAAAGCGTATTTTCTTAAGCATCCTGTTAAACTGAAACTCTGATTGGTTCAGCACTTCCTGTTAGCTGAAATATGGTAGTGTGAACCAATCATAAGCTTGGATTTAACAGCGTGTTTAAGAAAATAAACGCTATTCAGGTCTGAGACAGCTATCAGCGAGGAAAGAAAGTTATTCGAAATCAGGAAGTAACCTGCTTAGATATTCATGCGTACAGGTTGCTTCTCTATATGATATTCTGTAGTCACTAACGTTCTAGTCCTAGTGGCACGTTGTAGTAAAATAATATAAAATAGCTCATTGTATTTACCTGTAAGAAATTATTTGCCCGATAAACATAATCTTTGAGGGTAGCTCTTGAGGTAAAGTAACCAGTCCAGTAGGAATCAGATGCACTGGCGTAAGGGAAGAAGTCGTCATCTTTTGTTGGAAATTCCACACTAGCTTCATTCACAGCTGCCACATAGCACGATGGTGTCGAATACATTACATTGACGTCACCTCCGTCTGCTTGTCTTTGGTTTACATACCTGTAAATGATTAAAAAAACAATTAATATATATATACATATTTACTAACTACAAATAACTATAAAACTATGTGTGTGGCAGAAGTATAGTTACTGTTAACTATCTGAGCTACAGTGTGGATATTTAAAAGATATTGCAAACTTCGACACAAGTGCTAGAATTAACATGGTTTTGCCTCTCGTAGATATCCAAGAATTTGCAGACTACCACTTTTGCTAATTAATGTCTAGTCAGTTCCTCTCTTGATGCCTGCAGTTCAGAAGCAACAGTATTCCTTTCCTGTTATTTAGCATTACTAATTCTTTGTTCCCCTTTCATATGATTTTGGCCTTCTCTATTAATTTTCTACCGTTCATTTTCTTACATTCCCTTACGTATTTATGCATATCAAAGAAATAAGTTGTGCTGCTATAGGTAATTATTATCGTTTGAGGATTAAATGATCTAAAAGTATTTGCTGATTTGAACTGGTCTTTCCAACGACCTATGAACTGGCCGCTCAAAGGTACTAAATTTCTCATCTCTAGCTACTTCCTACAGCTTCAACCTTTGCAGCCATTCAAACTGTTTCTGAAGGATTACACTTTTTTCATGGCAGTCAGTTCATAATTCACTCCTCCCCCCCCCTTTTTTTCTAGTGCGGAGAAAGACATAGAAAATAATTATGTTAATCACCGACTACAAAAGGTTGAGAAAGGCTGGTCTACAGAAATAATTAAAGACAGTTCCGCTCGCGAATACTGTTCTATCGTGGCAGTATGATTGCCTTACTCCCTGATAATCACCGCGTCTAATTTGAGTCCGAAGTAATATTAAACCTGGAGCGAGACTTCGCAAGCATCTACGGACACAACGATTCGATTTAATTGAAGAGAATTTTTAATTGGAAGGTTCAAAAGACTGCTGGTATTTGCAGGATAGATTCGTTAACGTTTTGACATTAATTCCAAACATAATCACACTAAAGTCGCACTTAAACCATGTTATTGTTGGGATTTGAAATGAGAGTACCAATTTGAAATTATTATCAATGACACACTGAAAAAAGTACTGTTTTAACTAACCAAATTACATATATTTTTATTGACGTCTAGAAAAACCTTGTGCTTGATTCCGTAATGTCTTTATTCCATTACTCGTAGTAGGTTTTCTGAACGTATGTTTTTCTTTTCAGTAAAAGAATAGAAGGAAACTGATGACGTCACTATTGTGACACCATATAATTGAATCGTATCCAGAGTACATTTATTTAAATGAACTTACTTGATAATCTTGTCAAGGTTTCTGTACCAGTGCTGGGCTCCTTGATAAAAGAAATCTGTTCCCATAGTCATTAAAATATGATTTGTCTGATAGGGTGCAGCCCATTCTTTTGCAGCTTTAATAAAATCATCAACCTGCGGGATGATAAGACACCAATGTAGTATAATTCAGTAGAGTAAAACAATAGAATTCATCACACATTTTAGAACGTATTTGTTACACTGGTAATTGATGTAGCATACGAAGAAAACGCTAAACGCACAGTAGGACTTACAGTACAGTAATATTGATTCCTTGCAGTCCTGATGTTGAAACTTGTAAGCTCTAAAAGTTTTCCTATATGAGCTGAACTCCACTTAACTTCTGCCAGCAAGCGTTGAGAGCTAGTAGGTAAATTTTAAGTCTCATAGAACCGGAAATACCTTTAAACATAGAAACATGGAGCACGAAAATGCCATACCTAACTGAAATATCATATTATGCCTTAAAAAACAAAGTCCCCATAGATCAATGGACAGTTGAACAACTGTATGGATTTCTCAGTGAACAGCAAAGTACACACATCCACAATATACAGCAAAAGTCCCCTAACAAGGACTGGTCAGCAATATGGAATAATCTATCGGAGGTGGAAAAATTCCCGCAACTTCATAATCTAGGTTTCAACAAATTTTCCCAACTAAAGAAGCACTAGTTCAGAAAGGAATTGGCGATACCAATATATGTTATAATTGTGGAAGTTTAGAACACCGTATAGAGTCATGTGTCAACAAAAACTACATTTGACACTAATATATAAAGATCATGAACAGAATAACAAGAGGCAGTTTCACAAATTACAGTATAGAGCAAATCATGGAGTTCCCTGCTTTTAGGGTTTTCCCTTAAAAAATAATGTCGTTTTGGATAACGATGCAAACCATCGATGTTGTATTAAATCATAACTATAAAAAAGCAGTAGATTTTTTTGTTCAATACTTGCAGGCTAGTTACAACACCCTCAATTTAAAAAAAAACTACATTGAAATAACTATACAGCAATATATTTGTAATGGTAGACTACTAGAAAAAGAAAAATATAATTCAGAATATCATTGACAGATTTATGCAAGTACGTACATGTAAAATGTCTAGCTGAAAATAAATTATTATTATTATTATTATTTGAAAAAGTAGGTAAGGGGTCGAGCTGCCAGTTAGTCGACCCGTGTTTAAGTCCCCTCGGTACCATCTTACTTTTTTCACTATTGGCAAACAACTTCGTTCAAACAAGCTTTTGTTTAAAACAAATAAAACTTTGTTTGGGCTTTACTTGAACATTTTTTGCAAACCACAAACAAGGATATTTTTTCTGTATAATTCCTCAATTTTATTTAACCTGTTTATCTAGAATTCACAACTATTTTTCTTCCTATTGAAGCCGGTACAATTACAGTTATAAGAAATATAATTCAATTAACTTTTTCCTTACCCTTGAGTCCACATTATAGCCGTGAAGTTTTGGGTTGTCCATGATAGGTTCATCCCCACACATAACATCAAAACAGAACCCTCCAGGTGGTCCGTAACCGTTATAAAGCGCTCCAGTAAACAAATCGGCCGCTGCACCTTTAAATAAAGGATTTAATAAAATATCTACATCGGACGGATATTTTTTTTAAAAAGTCGACATGGTAAGTATGAAACAGAGCTTAGGAATCGGTAAATTTGTAGCTTTCAAACAGTCTCATTTAAGCTTTGGGCGGGCGCGTTGGCGTACGGAGTACGTCATGACATATATTTTAGCGTAATAAATTCGTGCCCTACAGAACTGGATCTGGTCTATTTTAGTAGTGGAGTGTCTACTAACTGGCAAGATGGTGTAGGGGTAACGTGCTCGACTTTACAGTGGAGTGTCTACTATTGAGATTTCAGGTTGTGTTCTCGTAGTTACTATTTTCCGTCTTTTTTCTCTTGTGTTCTCCATGTGTGTGGTTTCCACGTGCCCGATCGTGTATGTAGATTTGATTTGAAGCGGTTAGAGGATAAAGGTGGTACGTGACAAATTGTACATTTCGAGAAAATTGAGGTTAAAGCTTTTATGATTGCATTTTTATTGGATCAATATACATATTACGAATATGACTTTCCCTGTTGCTATATGTATGAAAATTCGTCCTAACGCTTCTCATTTTGATATGTGTCCTTTTCCCTCTCCCACGAAAGAAATTGTGTACATAACCCTTTCATCCGCTAATAATATGGTATCTCCAGTAATGATATCTCAAAAAAAGTTCTTTTGGTGCTATGATAAACGCATGCACATGCTAGTGTCTATATCTAAGAGCAGAATAAAATGAAAGAAAGTACGTTATATAATATAGAACAACATATTAAACAGAAAAAATAATTTTCCCCAGATACTTTTGACAATTCTTTCACTCATCTTCCACAACATGTTCGTAGTATCAATGATACTCGTTGGGAACAAATTGTAATAGTTCCCTAATATCTTCCTTTTTCTCTTTCTTCAGCCCTCCAGCTTTGTGACCAATCCTTAGAACTACAATACTGTTGTGGACATAGGGTTGCCTGTCTGTTTTATATCGACGAATGTCCAGTTTTCTAAAAGGTGTGAAAGAATCGTATCTTTCTTTGAACTAATAAGAACCAAACTCTTCTACCCGTATTCATTAAATGCCATTCCTGAAATGAACATTTCCACCAAGCATATCCTTTTTCTCAATTTGTAAGTTTCAAAGATGACACCAGGGTATCAATATCTCTAAAGTATGGCTCCATATCAATTACATGGTTTCCTTTACTTGCTTGCATAATAATACGACGATATTCCTCTGGCAGATAAACATTTGGATGACGTCGCATTTCGTTCTCTATCCGACTAAAATCATGATCAGAGTTCAAGTAGGTGTGACCCACCTCGGGAAATTGTGTTCGATTGACTTTAAATAACCTTTCAAAATCGTGTATTGATACACAGAAATGATTTGAAAATTTTTATTCTGTCCAGCACATGAATCTGTCCATATTACAAGATTGTTTTTCTCCTCGCAGGCCTTGATCTAGCTCTATGGCTATTAGTAGTGAACTTGCAACTTCAGTACTTCCGCGAGAAGCAATATCTTCTGTCCGAGTACAAAATGACAGATGTATCCCTATCTTGAGAGATGATATGCAAACCCAAATTATAAAACCACATTTTGTCTTTTATAAAATT
This sequence comes from Lepisma saccharinum, assembly GCA_022664845.1. Taxonomy (NCBI): domain Eukaryota; kingdom Metazoa; phylum Arthropoda; class Insecta; order Zygentoma; family Lepismatidae; genus Lepisma; species Lepisma saccharinum. The sequence goes on from JAGDQP010007246.1 coordinate 48,429, forward strand.
CTTTTGAAGTACTTGGTTTTGGAAGAGGAATAGTTTACTGCAGATCCATGTTAATGTATATATCGTTTGTAGATTTTGCTACTTCTCTGTCACGTTTTTGAGTATTGAAAGCAACTTTTCCATTAACATCAAGTTTATAAAACTCATATAATATTACTTTCCATTGGTCCACTGTTAGTCTTTCAGAACACTTTAGTCGACACTTGTCTCTACAAATAGTTCCCTCACTAACACATTTCGCTGGAAAAAACTTTCCTGTCTGTGACACATAGGGTTCTCCACGCTCACGTGCCTTGGCAGCAGCAACTTTCTTCCTTAGCTCTTTGTGTATTTGTCGCTTGTGGGAACATTTCTGTTTTGCGGGGTTAGTTCCATCAGACCACTTTTGCGCCTTTTTCTTGCGTAATTCACTTCTGTAGCACTTGATACACCACCTCGATCGACTGAATGGGGTGTAACAGTATTCACAACATGCTTATCCCCACAGTCTGGATCTTCGTCGATCAATGGCTCATTCATCTCATGGCGTTCTTCTTCGTCTGAAAATGTTTCACTATCACTGATCATGCATTCATTAACATTGGGCACATATTCATCGCTAGAGAGATCACTCAAAAGGTTGGTGCATTCCGACCTTCACTCAGAGAACACGTCTTCCTCACAATCACTTATCCCACACTTAAAATCACTGTAGGTTTTATTTGCTTCTTCTTTTCTGCCAGATGGGATTTCACTTGTCCTCGGTTTGGTTGATGCCCCACCTCTGTCAGCTTCTGCAGCGTTGAATTTGTTATGTTCCTCTTCTTGAGCAGTAGCACGTGCTACCTTCACAATTTTCATAGGCTCTCTCCATCGTGGTGATACAGAGTGAAATAATATGTACGGATGACATAAAGTAAACCAACCACTACCAAAACGAACGCCTAATTCTTTTAACTTCGTTGTGTATCAGAGGAATGATTTACAACGAAGTTAAAAGAGCAAAACGTTCATGTTGGTAGTAGTTGGTTTACTTTGTGTCATCCGTATATATTATTTCACTCTTCTTTGATTTTCTGTTTAATTTTGTAGCTGTATATTATTAAAATGTTATTATATTTACCCACAAACGTAAGTAGATAATGTATTTTAGCTCAAAGTTTTTTCTCTTTACAAGAGAGCATTAGCGACATTTTCTGAGAAAGAAAAATATAGCAGCACTTTGGCAATGCAATACAGCGCTTACTTAATTTTAAATGCATGTGAGTGGATGAAGGTGCTATGAGCACACAATTGTTGCATGACACCTTCTTCCATAAACAAACTCGTTTGTCTGTGTAACATATCCCTTTCATCGTTTCTAAATCTCTTTATTCAGACAAGGAATCACTTAAATGAGGTGTTGTGGAACAAGAATAACACGTAACACTTTCGTCCACCACCAGAACTCATTTTTTTTTTTTTTTTTTTTTTTACAAAAATGTAACATGTTCATTTTCTTAATTATGAAAAATTAACAAATAGGAAGAGTGCTGTCTTCAGAGATATTATATAGCAAACCCACGAATATGTCATATTCGGTATTAAAAACTGAAACATATTGTGTAGTTATTTTAAATTGTGTAATTTGTTCTTAAAAGGCACACAATGTATGTTTACACACTGAAATTTAAAATATCATTACTACAATTGCATAATGAGCTTCTCGTTTGGGGTTGTTTTTAAACAATCACAAAAATAGCTACAATTTTATTTCATTTTAAAACAAAATTATTTAGCTAAGAATGTATGAATTCAATTTTTTTTTTATGTATTAAACTTTGTTTTGTTTTATATTGACTAAACGTTTTGTTTGTTTCCTAATAATCTTCCTTACGTCATGGTAAGCATTATAAAAATCGACTGCACAATTGTCAATTAGTGACACTCCACATATAAAAATACTATACAATGCAGATGATTTGGTGAAAAGAAACTTTCTTTTATATGGTGCGTTAGAGTCAAATGCTGAACAAAAATTATTTGAAAGATTTTTCTAATCATAATAGGCTTTTATAAACATAGCCACTTGTTCCCTCGTGTAATAAAAAGCACGCACCCGCTTGAAGGATAAATTATGTCTTTATCAAGATGGTCACTAAGTTTCCTTAAAAGGTTGATGCCTCTATCCATGTACGTCATAACCGTGTGTTTCACTTTCAGCGTATGACAGCTAGTGTTTTGTACTAGTCTAAAGTGAAACGTCTAAGGCCCCTTCTACATGAGCGGGCAATAGGCCGCGATTTTACCGCTTGCAAACCGCGCCTTCGAACAAAATAGTTTTAAACGTACGTGTCAAACCGCGCAGTGAAAACTCTCGTGTAGACAAGTACATTTGAAAAGCATAGGTTTTGTTAGAAGGTGCGGTAGCTAGCGGTAAAACCACCGTGCTTTCATGTTCGTGTCGAAGGAGCTTAAAGGCCTATTAGCGTCTTTAGTAGCAACGTGTAAGTGCTATAACACTTAACGAATTTGCCAATTATAACATTTTCTATCACAAGCAACACATACAACGAATAGATAACAATGTACGATAGCTAAGGTAATCATAAAGTCTCTCCATGTACATTATTCTTAAAAATTGAACTTTAAGAAGATTGAGCATTGTATTTGAAGTGAAAAGCAAGACTATTTTAGTGTTTTTTCTTTAAATTTCGAAGCTTTTGTTTATCAATACCTGTCTTTCTTGACTCTTCACCTGGGCTGTATATCAGTTATTCAAGGGGTAATAACAAAAATACATTGTGAGATCTCAAATTATGACTTACCGAGGTTGGGACTTCCCTGCCAAATCATTTCCATGGTTTTCTGTTCTAGCCTATTCGTCTTATCCTCATAATCGAGACGTCCGAAAAATAAACCATCAAATCCCATCTGAGCGAATTCGGAAGCGACTTCTCGCGAGTGGCCAAAGGGATCGATTTGCCACGCGACTGTTGGACGTCCACATTCACCAAATGTATCATTTAGAAATCTAAGAAAATAAAAGAGAGATATTCTAGTTTCTTGTTGGTAATTTTACAAACAAAAGACAGCCAAGAATTCTTCTCGGGCTATAACATTTAGACAAAGAGTTTTAAGGCTAGATTATATTAATCACAAACATATATTTCAGATGTTGGTACGATAAGTAAACGTTTCTTAGGCAAATCAATCGAGAGTTACTAATTCTATTTTGAAATTAGGCCCTGCTTGTAAAAGAGTACTAAGTTTACCATTTGAAAAACGTAAAATGATTTTGATCATGATAATATGTGTTGTTGTGATGTCATGGTAATATTGTAAAAGTGTTATTTATAAATTTCCTTCTCAATATTTTATTTAAAATTTATTTTTCAGTATCAAGTTGTTCGAGTCCACTAGGAATCAAGACTTCTGGAAACAGCATTAACTTGCCACTTCCTCTTGATTCCTCTGGACAACAGAAATGCCTGGAAAGTACCGAAATTGGGATTGGGTTACCAAAGTTACCCGTTCATTTCTCACAGTCTAATGGTTCAAGTAAATTTCTACGGTTTTGTACAGAGGACGTGGCATAGATTGAAACCTACGTACACCAGGATTCTGGGTGATATAATCTCGATTTTCCTTTCTGATAAAACAAGAATATTATATATTCAGTTAAGGGCAGGTCCGCTATTTCCTCAATACTTCAGCAACTGATAGAATAAATCAGAATTTGTCACTCTTCCTGGATGATAGGATAAAAGAGAGGATCTTGCTTGTATATAAGAGGACTTTAAAGTTATGGTCCTTTTTAAAATCCGCTCAAGAATACACACAGAAGAGAGAAGGGATTTCCCTTGAATTGACAATTCATTCATCAAAATTGTTTTTGATCATGGCCTATCGCACCCCCCTGTATGTTGGGGGGGGGGGCTATGCACCCCCCACCCAACAACATCTGTATGTAATTTTAAAGATAACCAAGGCAACCTGATTGGCGAATATGAAGATATAATTTTGTGAGATTTTAACTACGACCTATTTAAGGAATGAATAAATCTCACGTACAGAAGTTTCGTAACAAGATATCATCTATTAATCTTAGCATGTTTGAGCTTCAAGCAACATATCACACGCCGACAAGTCATAGCCCCAGTAGCACACATGACGTGTTTTCAACGTTGATTTTAGGTTTATTTCGTTGATTAACCGTTATTGGTTGGCAAAAATACTTTTGTTTTTAAACCATATCTCAACAAAGGCGTTACTGCGTTGATAAGATGTTAATACAACGTGCATTCAATGTTATTTTCAATTATGGTATAGATGTTGTTTAATGAGTTTCTTACTAATGTTATGTCAAAAAAGTATAATTAAAAACTAATTGAATGACACGAACTAGTTTTTATGTTCTCATTTGAACGTTGAAAACAGATTGAAATTTAAACTATATTTCAACGAAGATAGAATTTCGTTGTTAGGGCGTAAATGTGACGTGTTTTCAACTTTCTTTTATACAATTTAATACATTTCGTTTCACATGTGTATTTCTAATTTAATTACTTAACATTATAATTAAAAGCAAATACAATGAAAATAACTTTATTTTTCATGTCTTCATTTGCATGTTGAAAACAGGTTGAATTTTACACTATATTTCAACGAACATTTAATTTCAACGATACAGTAAAAGAGTTCCAGGTTACTTCTTGGATAAGTGGTCAACACGTCGAGTTACCAACGAGAAGTGCAGAACGTTCCTGTGTTCGAACTCTACAGCAGCCGCTCGGATTATTTACTGTTGGAAAACCAGCACCGTATACCGTGATAAAAGCAATGGATAAAATGAAACTAGATGTGTGTATACCAGTAGATAGCATTCATTCTCTGTTTTGGCCAACTAAACCCGTTTCTTCATCGTTTCTTCTCAACCATCATTCAACGTCGAATAAACCGTTGAACCGACGGACATTTCGGTACATTTACAACGTTAATATAAAGTTTCGGTACTAAAGTTTAATCCACGTATTTTCAACGTTTGTGTGCTACAAGGGAGCTTACTTCACACTAAATCAAAAGACCGGAATTTTCACCCTTTTAGAGCGGAAAAAGAGACCGTTCTTTAGCAGTGAGCAGAATTTTCTATCGAAAGGAGTGGTTTCTAACAAGGCACTCTCGCCTTGGATGGAAAAGTTGTTTTTTTCTAGATGGCATTCCACTCTTTTGGATGTAATATTTATTTTTTCAAACTTATGAGAGCGATTTGATTTTTCAAACTTTCAAAAGCTGTTTCTCAACTTTTTAGAGTGGTTTATGCTTCGATTTTTCATCTGTTTAGAGTGGCTTATTTCTCACCTTTTTAGAGAAATTTGCAATGCATCATGGATCATAGTTACTAATGAACTTTGTTCTCCGCCACTTGTAACTGCGAAAATTATCGAAAGATTACACTATACTGTGAAATTTATAGCGTTGCGTTTAATTAAAAAACGACAATAGACAAATAGACAACTTTAAAACTTTTCTGTTAGAGAAATATAACAAAAGACGTCAGAAGACGTACAAGAAATCATTCAACGTTGTTCTGAAGTACTTGAAGAGGCGAAAGAAACCATTTCGAAGGCGCATTATCCCTGTTGGATTGTTGAATGACTGGGTTATAACGTTGGATAGCTGGCCAAAAGGTGCCGGGTTCAAATCTATACAGTATTAGTTTTCTTATTTGCTCTTTTTCATTCACAAGTAAATTGCTTTACTTTTTTACTACTTACGAATAAATGCTCCCTTTTGCATCCTTTCAACATTTTCAACACTTAATTGCGTCGTTTTCGTGCTCGAAAGATGAAAACTTTATTTAAGTAGATGGAAATTACCTAAAAAATATGTCTACATTCCCATTAAAATGGACGACCATAAATCGCATTTTTTTAACATAAATTTTTCATCTTTTCTCCGATGAAAAATCACTCTAATTAGTGGTCTCTCTTTCCGCTTAAATCGGGCGGAATTTCGCTCTTTTGATTTAATGTGTTGACCTTAACTACTCATCTTGAACGTGTAACTAAGCATGAGTAACTTAGCAACAGTGGTAGCTCATTTCGTGATCTGATCTTTGCAGCGTATTTGCTCCGTTTAAATAAATAAAAGCCTCCATTGTTCACTTCAAACTCTCACAGTACTAAGATCAAAATGTTACTTAAATGCCTAAGATGAGGTCGTGTTGACCCCATAGTTATTTATAATGTTAAGGCCAAAAAAACTTATAGCCTCTAGGTTTATTTTTCGATATGTGAAGCACGGCGTTCCAACTGAGGTTCCACCAATCGTCTGCCAACTTCTTCGATCACCGAGGGCCCAATGGGCCTTAAAGCCTTGTGGGGAGGTCCGGACGCATAGGAAAATAAATAATATAATATATATATATAATAAACCCAATAAATATATAATAAATATTTTAAATACGAAAAATAGAATAAATTATTTTCATTAAAAACAGGAGGGAAATAGTAATTAAATTAAATATTTTTGATTCCAAAACATTTTTTTATGTGTAAATAGTTTTCCTCGCATGTGTTAACTTCCTTAAAACAGTCATTTTAATTCACTAGTAAAACAATTTTCTCACGCGAAAACGTAGCCTATTATTGAATGTCATTCCCGTTCTTGTCACCCCCGTTCTTATGTTACACCCTATTTTATTTTTCTGTTATTTTGGGAATAGATGACGATATGGATGGTAAGTCCCTCACGTGGGTGCCGCCCGGCGAACAGTGATTGTGTAGAAAGCGGAGTATGACGGTTCCTTCGTCCCTGCTTCAAGCGCCAGCAGCAGTTACAGGACTTTCCCGAACGGTAATAGTCTCGAAACTACTGATTTAATGCTAACTCTATCGTAACAAATGCTGAGTCTGGGCACGTAACAGATTTACGTATTGCCATGAATCATGGACAAGGACATGTCAAGTCCTAGTGGTTCTCGTTTATTAGTAGGTTTATTGTTCCTATTGTTACAAGAATTAGATTATTTCTTCTTTTATTCTTCTTTTCGTGGATGAATACTAAAAGTTCACTTCTCTTTTATGATCTTCTGATGGTCTATAAATATATGGCCAATTCTGATATGTGTTTACAAGTTCAACTTAGCTTATATGGTTATTGGATTATGGATTTTATTTTAATGATTAGTTACTTTATAGTCTGACGACATTGGAGATGTTTAATTGTGTGTGTGACTGGGTATTTCTATGTATGTCTATCTTTCTCTTTATATATTATTGTAAGTACCCATAGTTGAGTGCATCAAAAGGTATAGTGACCTAAACTCAGTTACAATAAATGAAGCGAAACGAATTAAAACGACAAAAAAAAGCTATCCGCTGTAAATCTCTAATTTAATACTGTGAATTACAAAATTTTGGAAGATATACTTACTTGAGTCCTAAGGTCATTTGGTCAATCATAGCAATGTAATGAGCAGTGGCTTCATCACTCATACACCAACCACCAAGGATAAATTCAAACCTTCCTTCGTTCACCAACTGTTTCACAATTTCCTTTGTTGCGTCATTTTGGTCCATCCACCAACGCCAGAAGAATGATGTTTCCACGTAAATGAATCTGAAAAGAAAAATTAAAGTACAAAAAAAATTGAGATTTGTGATGGCAATAAAATAGCAGAGACTTTACTGTTACTTTCGAATGTTAGTGATGACTCATTTTCTATGTGAAACCGTGATTCCCAATAAACTAAATGTCGTAAACGCCTTAAAGGATATATGAATTTAGTTACACTAAAACATTTCTGTAAAATTTGTGAGTTTCGCCATGCAAAACGTATATGTCCATTTATAGTAAGTTCAATTTCAAGTGTATAATTTAAGAGAAGTCTAGCATGAACTGAGCCTCAAGCCGTTGGACGAATTTACATCTTTTAGTTCTGAACAATCCCTTCTACATGCTGTTCTTTTTCTAAATATTTAATCTAAAATCGAGATCAACGTGCAGGCGATTTCTACATTGGTTTTCAGAACTACAAGAGTCGAAGATCTTTGTTCAAAAAGAAATGTAGTACAAAAGTTTGAACGCATTGAACGAATGATTAACTTAACTTTCTATATTCAGAAGGAAACGTGCGGTCTAAGACATATTGCGCCAGCGACTCGAACGTCACGGTTCGAATTCCGCCTGATGCATGTATGTTTGTGGATTTTAACTAGGTATATTGGTCAAGTCGTGACATTCCGAAGTCAAACGTTAGTAGATTGGCCCATACAAAATTAAGTTTACTCAAGGTTTTTTTTTCAATACTAAGAAAGCCCCTTTACCCAAAATAGGTTCATTCTTTGTTGTGCCGCGGTGGCTCAATTAGTAAAGCGATCACCTCTGGCACTAGGGGCAATTGACTCGATCCCTGCTCATGCCATTGAAGCTTTGTGGTGGACAAACACCGTGTGCTCCCGTTTCCTCACACTTTCTTCATTCCACCAATTCAACGCATCATCATTCATTCTTCATCCATCCACATTTGCCAAAAGGCCTTAAAATAAAACAGATTCAAAAATGTAAATGCTCAATGGCACCAAATGAATGTCGATATGATATCTTCAACAGAACCTCTGACCGTTTACTTGCCAATTCCTTACCCCATGGTTATGATAAAATCTAAGGACCTGTTAGTCTATAGGCCTGGAAAACTAAAGATTGGAATGTAATGTTTGAACAGTGTTGAATTCTAGATATATCGTGAAAGTAATCACTCTTAATATTGTTTCTATGACTACATCAAGTCACCTGTCAGTTAACATTCTATTTAGGGATTATAATTGATCTTAGAATTGATATGACTTTTGGTGACTTCGAATCAATAGTTCATACTAGAAAACCGACATAAATATTTCTGTGCTGTTATCAAAATCACATAAAGTATGAAAACATGACATACGTATTACCTGCGAGATGGATCTCTCTGCAATTCATCCACGACTGAATCTAAGACGTATTGTACTCCAGCATTTTGGATGTTATTAGAGGCTGGAAAAAGAAAAGAGTATTATAGCTTTAAAATTTCTTCAGATCTTTGTATGAAAAGTACGAACGGACTAATTGGCAGTTGAAGGTAATGGGAAATGAAGAATACAAGAAAAAGTTACCAAAGGGACGTGGTCTAGTGGTAAAACGTTAGTTTAGCATTCGCGAGATCCTGGGCTCGATCCCAGAAGCCGACCATCCTGATTGAGGTTTTTCCAGGGCTTTTTCCTAGTCATAGGAGACAAATGCCGGAATGGTATATACAAATATAGGCCCTGGCCGTCTACCTTGTAACATACTCTCCCCCGTTTCCGTTTCCTTGTAAATTACGTCGTTTCTTCATGTTCGCAGGCTTAACATAAATTTTTGACACTTCGCTATAGTACTCACTAGTTATATTACGCTGTTCTTTCAGAATATCACAAAACATTCGCCCTTTGTAATCCAAATAAACTGTTAGTAACACTCTTTCGGCGAAACCTCAATTAATCGTCCCGAACGATCCAAATCGGCAGTTTGTTCGGCCCTTTTGATCGATCCAAATCGGCAATTTGTTCGGCCCACTTGTAGAACTTCACTTGATTTTCATATAACTTCTACCTTATTGCTTAAGCATCCTTGCGTAAGTTTCAGATCGCTTTGTCCTCTCAAACACTATAAATCTTTTCACCGAACATGGTTCTTCCAAAGTCCAAATTTCCTTCAATCACTGACGGAGGTTATACACCCTCCATTCCAAAAGAAACCGAACGTTTTAAAAAAACAAAAAAACAATGTACATTTTGGAACAAATCATTTTTATTAATCAATGTATTCCCCTTCTGCATCGATACACATATTTGCACGCTCCAACAAGTTGTCAAACGACTTCTCCATGTCCTGTATTGGAATGGTCTTTAGGACGGCGGTCGTCGCCTTCTCAATGGCTTCAATCGATGCGTGCCACTTTCCTTTCATCGCCAAATGCAGTTTAGGGAACAGATAGAAATCGCACGGAGCGAGATCTGGTGAATAGGGAGGATGATGCAAACGAATAATGTGATTTTTGACCAAAAATTCAGTTACAAGTCGCGAACGATGTGATGGTGCATTATCGTCCAAAAGAGTCCAACTGCCGATTTCTCGATATTCGGGCCGAATACGACGAATTCTTGCCAGCAAACGCTTCATGACGCCCAAGTAAAACTCTCCAGTGACTGTCTGGCCGGGCTGAACAAATTCTTTGTGGATAATTCCTTTTGAATCGTAAAAACAAATCAGCATCACCTTAACTTTTGACTTCACCAAGCGACTTTTTTTGGGTGGTCCTTCATCCGGCGCTCTCCATTCAGCACTTTGCCGCTTTGTTTCGGGCTCATATTCAAAACACCACGTCTCGTCACCAGTTACAATCGATTTCAAGAAGTTTCGATCCTGCCGAGCACTTTTAACAATGTCTTTGCAATGCGCAATTCGATCAACTTTTTGGTCTTCGGTGAGTTTGTGTGGTACAAACCGCGAATTAACCTTCTTAAGGCCCAAAACTTCGGTGAAAATGCGGTATGCGGTTGTTTGAGGAATGCCTAATTCCATTTCAATAACTTTCACCGACGCTTTTTTGTTATGTTTGATGAATTCACGCACTTTTTCGATGTTTTCTTCCGATAATCCGGTTCTGGGACGGCCTGATCTTTCGTCATCATCCAGCTTCTCTCTACCCGATTTGAATCGCCTGAACCACTCGTAAACTTGCGTACGGGATAGACACTCATCACCATATGCATTTTGTAGCATTTGGTGCGTTTCAGTAAAAGGTTTACCCAGTTTAACACAAAACTCAATTGCAGCTCGTTGTTTGAAACTCATTTTCCGACCGATGTACACAACACACTGACAGTTGAAACGCAATAACTTTGTTGCCGTGCATCCAAATGTCATGACATTTATACCAGTTGTCAATGAGGGACTACGCCATCTACCGGTAAAATATTACAACAGATGGCACTAGTGGTACTATTTGTTTTCAAAAGTTCGGTTTCTTTTGGAATGGAGGGTGTATATATATATATATATATATATATATATATATATATATATATATATGACGCGCTCAAATGAAACCTGTTCGTTTGCAATAGCTAGGACAGTAATAAGTGTAGTTATATGAACTTTGTTCAGAAGATAAAGGCATTGTTTCAGTGGGATCTGTTTCTCAGATGTAGTTACTGTAAGCATTAAGGCAATTGTCCCATTACGAGACTAACCGCGGAATGCTCTCCATATAGAATAAGGGTTGGTCTAGGAATCATTGTAGTACGGCAACCTTCAGCTCGTCATTTGTGTATAACACAATGACATGTGACGTTAACATTCCAGGAAACACGATTCGTCATCATGGCGAAAGAAGTTCAAATCTAAAGCATCCTTTGGCAAATGCATGTTGACTGTGATCTTTGATTGTCACGGACCATTACTGCTGGACTTCAAGGAACCAAACGAATCCATCAATGGACTGACGTCATACTTGATAATTGCTACAGACGTAGTCGAAACGTTGTGTTGTGCGTTTAATAAGTTTTGATTTGTGTTTAATAGATATGTGTACGGCACGTGACGCTAGAAGTTATTTATATAAGAATTGCAAGTAAAACTTGTATTTTACTTATAGATATTGTCATAGATAGAAGGTTTTGCCTTCTTACTTATTGAATGACCCTTACATTGTAATACAGGATGCTGTTGACCGAACCTAACTGTATCTAGTTTAAAACCAAATCTTAGTCTATTGAAAACATTCATTCAACTAAAAAAAGAATCTGAAGACTCAACTTGCTAGTTTTAGCTCCAAGTCAAATATGGCAAACGTGGGGTATTACATTGAAGTATGGGTGTTTTAAGCTGAGTTCGGGTCTGAAATATAGAACCTCCCTAAACTGAAATATACTGTAAAGAGTGCTTGCATATTGGTATTTGCGTACGTACATAGTTATGTTACGATCCAGAAAATTTTCAATTAAGTACACGAAACTTTTTTAATTAAAAGAAACCATTCATGCGTTGGGAAGTGGATAAAACTTCAATAAATTGCTTTGAAGGTCTATCCCAGAAACAGATAAGTTAAGAAAAGAAAAAAACTGAGAAAAGTAAAAAGACGGCGTTGATGTTTCCTTCTTCCTTATTTAAACGGAAAAGTTTTGCTTCTCATAACTCGGATCTTATTTGGAATTAGATAATAGAAACAAATTACACATATTGGTAGCGCTACTAGGAAACACTTATATAGCTATTGTTATCTCAGAAAGTAACTTTTTGCACTTTTCTGTGTTCTCTTGGTGGTGGGACTTTGAATTCAAATACTACTGAATATTAATAACAATAATAATAATTATTTATTATTCATGTAATGTTAATTAATTAATTAATTATTAATATGAATGATTGTTAAATCGTATTATGGTTCACGTATCGATTTAAAATAACAGTTTTATCTTCAGCATATAGGAGTTCCAGCTGTTCAGTGCGGTATTTTCTACAGTGTCAGCTTCAAAAGATTTATACTATATCCTCCACTCTACGTAATATATTGGAAAATTTACTGCTGACTGACTGACAGATTTACTGCTGGTAAAATATAACATTTTGCTGTTGCTATGGATGTAAAATAAAGAATTTAAAATGAACATACCTCCGTAATAATATTGATCCACAGTTTTAAGCCATCCCACATCGTCATGGGTGTGGGGAACCAAATGGACGTTTAACATGTCTGGATTCCATTCTGGGCACGTCTATAATATACAAACGAATGGATTTGTTTTAAAACAATATCAGTGTTACATGATTTTCACTTTATTGCTAATTATGATACTTAAAGCTAAACGCATCATCATACGTTAATTTGTTTAAAATAATAAATTTGTTTAAATTTTCGGTAAATCGTTAAAGGGGCAGATATTCTGGACAGTTACCCTTTTAACAAATGACAACTTGATGTGATGTGTCTGTTCAATGAGAGACCAATGATATGAAATTTTCATTGTTGTGAACGGAATGCAATCTTCTGTAATATTATATAGATCACAACTCCAAATTTACAACATTACAGGATTATACAATTTATGACAATAGTATTTTCCCTTTATTTGCAAATTATCTTTTAATAAAAAATATCTACTATATAGTATCAAATAAATTTTAAAACGCAGGTTTCTTATTAGCTAATACAAACTTTTGCTAAACAAAAAAGTCACCAGTATTACATAATGCAATTAATAATACTTGAAAATTTTCAGTATTATAATCTCAAAATTTTGCATAACTTAGTAGGCGTATACTTAAGACAAAAGAACTGATCACTCGGCGTTAAAATATTTATTTTGCAAGTTTCGAAAACATATGTTAACCAATACTGCGATATAATTCTATATATAAGTCAATTTGTAACCATTTTTATGCTTAAAATAGGAATCTGAAAGTAATAATAGCTATTTTGTTCTATCCTGAGGCGTACAATCTTTCATTCCTTAACCAAATTTCATTTTCCGAATAAATTCAAATGTTTTGACATCAGCCCAATCAAAATATTTATACTTCATGTTATGGTATGCCTTTTCAATTCATTACAAATATAACGAAAGAGCATTGGCAAATATTCCAAAGCATTGGCATTGATAATATTCCTGGAATTCCAAAGGGTCCAATAGATATTGGTAAATATGTTATTAATAATTTAACATATCAAAAGATTATGAAAATTAGAGATAATATGTATCTATTTTTCATATTTTGAATCGAAACTTGTTTTCTCTTTCAAAGAACCTTAGGGGAAAATAATCTAGAGTTTCATTTAACAATACTTAGAATTTTCTTCATTTTGTTAAAAGGGCACATGTGTGCAGATATCAAAATCTAAAAAAAAAAAATAGAATTTCGGTTTAATTAAAGGTTTTAAAACCATTGGTAATCATTAGAAGGCAAAGTATATTGGTTGGGAAGTAGCAATAAACAGAATATTGAAGAGACTGTGGTTATCAGGGGTTGAAGCCCCCCGTAGGGGAAGAACTGAACAGAGTTGTCCCACTTTATTACGAACTGAAAATCCCGTTCTCAGGATCTCATAAGATCGTTTAGAATGATAACATCAATTCAATCAATCAAACATTAGTGATAGAATTTTTTTTTCTCACAAATTTTCAATTTTCGTTCAAACTCACTAGCATTTGTTTTTTGTTTTTTCTGAACTCTAATTGTGATAACATTTATTGACCAGTCTGAATTTTATGTTCACAAATGTGATTTGCTAATGAAAGCTACTTGAACTTAAAACGGCAGGACTACATTTCATGGTCCATTTTTTTGAAACCGTAGACGCAATGATACAGATATTACACGCAACTCGCGGGTATGAATCTTCACTAGTGGGTATCAGAATTTAACGAATCATGAAGTAACTTCAAATCCTTAAAATTCATTAAGTTTTAACGTTATCGATGGTTGATGAAACCCACCATAAGCTATTGTGCAGTTCTGAGTTCTGTAGACCTTTGAGAGGGGTCTGGGCTAGCACGTGGGGTGAAGTAGGAAGAGCACAAGCAATCAGCGAAAACTCACACTTTTACTACTTCGTATTGGCCATTAAAAGTGTGTTCCCACCTATGATCACGCTACGACTCCTCCCTTGTGGCTACAGAACCCAGAACTAGACTGTAGTTAGTCTTACAATAATACGGGCTTAATAAGTGTTTATAAGTAAGTATATCATCTAAGTATATTGAAACGTACAATATAGCATAATCTAAAGAGATAATTCTAAATAAAACTCGCTAGGTAATAAAAATGTCTGAAACGACTTTATCACAATTGCTATCTCGAAATCTTACCCCACAGGAGCCAGCGAGAACTCCCGGATTTACAATTGCGAAAAGCACACCGACCGCCAGGAAGAAGATCATGGCGAAAACTGATGCACTTTGCAATTTTTCCCTCATTTATATAAATAAGATAAAAATAATTTCTGTTTTGAAAATAATTCACAACACTGAAATATTTTCTTTTGTTCTCTGATAAGATTTCCCTAATCCCCGTGCTCTTACAGCACATATTTTATTCATAAAGCTCAGGTCTAAAATTACTAGTAATTGAGGACGCATCAATGTTATCACTAAGATGATAAATATGCCACTCTCGCCTGGTGAAAAATAACAAATCATTGTCTATTAATATATATTTTTTTTAAATGACATGAGAACGTTATGAAGAGCATTGGGATTAACGAACTATATAGCGTCAGAACTTTCAAGATAGTGTTGATAGTCGTCAAGAAGAAATTCCTATTATTATAGCTTGGTATTGTTTTTCCTCTACTTACTATTTAAGTAATGATTGATTAGGTCACCTCCTTTGTTCATGTGAGTCTATTACTGGGCAGAGAGAAGAAAACCGCCTATACACACCCTTAAATTAAAGAAAATAAAATAAAAATGTGGGAACTGTCCGTAAAGTAAACATTATTTGGAAGTAGTGTTGCACGCTAATTCAAAGAGCTGAGTTTTGCTCGGTTTCAGCGAAATATTTCATCTTTTGGGAAACTGGCCATTTTTTTAGAGTGGATTTTCATCGGAGAAAAGATGAAAAACTTCCGCTTGAAAAGAGAAGGGATCCATGGAAGTTCATTTGGATGGGAATATAGGTATTGCAATAGGAACTGGATTAGTGTGTTAAAAGAAACAAAACAAGTAATCACAACAAACACAAAGAATTATGAAATGATCGCATAATCAGTATATGAAAGCAGACGACGCTGACTCCAAGCGGTGAAGCTTCGAAATGCAGTAATCACGCCTACAAGAAAGGCCTATAAAAGGCCAATCTGATACCTGTAGAGTATCACTAACTCATTTCGACAAGTGGTCACCTCTTCTCCCCTCTGAATTGGTTTGGAGTCAGAGTCCTCCTACCTTTACCGCCGGCTTGGTCTATAGTCAAAGTACCTTTTCTCTCTAACTTGGTTTGGAGTTGGAATCCTCACTGCAACTATGTCCACTCCCCAAAGCACTAACTTGTAATAGCGCTAACGCCTCTTTAAATAAGAATTTCTTTTGATATAGGCAATTAAGAATAATTAGAAAATAAATTAAGCGCTAGATACTGTAAGATGACAAATATTTTTCAGTACGTATGAACACACTTGCTGATAATCCGAGTTCCAGCAATATTTCAATAGCAGCCAAGAAATAAAAACAAAGGCCATAATGAATACGTTGTTTTTCTGAAAGCTAATCTTCATTTCAATAAGTGTTAAAACAATTGTACTTAGCCTACATGTATCACATGCAAACGACGTGTCTTAATACTAAAGAATGAATTTATTTCTCTAGAATTAATCTAACTACTAAATAATATATATAATTCATGAAAAGAATTAAACTTGTTGGTTTTTACATAATCTTTATAATACAAGTGTAGAAAGTAGTGTGTACACATATAGACAGGCGGTGCCAAGGTGGCTCAGTTCATATAGCGCTTACCTCTGGTGCTAGTGGTCGTCGGATCCATCCCTGCTCATGACAAGTGGGCTTTCTGGTGGACAAACACCGTGTGCGTGGGTTTTCTCGGGGTGCTCCCGTTTCCTCCCACTTTCTTCATTCCACCAATTCATCCTATCATCATCCATACGGCCTGAGCCATAGCTGCCTAAAGGCCTTAAAATAAATTCAGGCATATAGATAGGCCATATGGGTAGAGATACAGGGTGACGCTGTTGTGAAAGTCAGTGTAGGCAAACTTTAAAATTATTTTTAATTACTCCCATACCATTGTTTTATCCGCACCAAGTTAGCATTTTCACACTGGGACAGGTCAGAAAGTATAAACTATTAGAAAGCTTGGGCGAGGCCGCGGGACGCGACTACTTTGAAACAATACTTTTCAGAGCATTTCCATAAAACAACGTAAGCACAAAAGTTTATCTATCTTCGTAATAACAATACTTTTCGGAGGCTGAAGCATTGAACTGCACCTAATTACTGAATAAGGAGAATTTCTTTCCATTCTATAGAAAAATAGATTCGCCCATATACTTAAAATTTATCTGCTTTGTGGTGACGTGAGGAATGTGTGACGGAGATATGGAACGAGGTGAGGGGGGGGGGGGGGTATCACTGTTAATCAATTTCGGAAAGACCTTTGATATATCCTGTAATGAAACTTTGGTCAACTTTATTTTTATATGGGCAAGTCTAGTAACTTTGGACTTCGGCCCGACACGATTGCCTTTAGCTATTAAAATCCACACCCATCCCTCTGCCGGGACTCGAACCTGGAACCTTCGAGCCGATGGCCTACCGCCACAGACCGCTCGGTCACCCGGCCGTCATATCCTGTAATGTTTCAGTACTTGTAGTAAGTCTGAAAAAGCACCGAGAAATTTAATTTGTGGTACTGGGGAGTCTCATTTTTCAATTCAGTGTGATGTTCGCACATACGCAGTAAGAGAAAATGATTTCTTATCGTAACCAATCATGTAATTCTGATCAAGTGTTTGCTGTCGACATTTTAATCATGCACTTTTGTAGAAATGAGAAATATTCTCAATGAATAGGGTTTGAAATCCGTAATTTGAAAAATAGAAAAGGTGATTAAAACATGCCGTAAATCATGGGAGTAACTTTGTTTATGTTTTCGAGTTTGGGGTAAAGTATGTTTTCTGTCTCTCTATACTGATTTCCTCTATTATTTTCTTATCGCTAGCAGTTTAATTCAAGCAGTAAGATGTTGTACTTCTAACTCAGATGTTCTTAAACTGGTGTCCTGCGATCCCTAACTGGGCCGTGAATGGGTTTCAGGGAGGTCGTCAAGGTAATATGAAAATACATTTATATTCGCTGCTCGTGTAAGTGTTGTGTAAAACCAATCAGATTAGTTAGAATTGCTTTTGGTTGCGCCGGCGTGATTTTTCTTAAGGATCATTCCAAGTGAAGTCACAAAGAGTGGTTGCTTCACCATTTTCTAAACATTTCATATGTTCTTCAGAGGTAACATTACTACTGGTTCGTCTGCTCAAAACTGGTTAGTTTTATTATCATCTGCAGCCATCTTTGATTTAAGGGCGTGTTTCGTCTCCACAATGTGCATGCTCCTGTATACATTAACCAATTTGCACTGCTGTAAAGTAGACACGATGGGGTATCAGTAAATGAAGCGTATGCGCCAACAAACGTGTATGACATTTTGCTTGTATTGAGAAAAGCAGCAAGGAAGTTGAAACTTTTCCGCAGAACGAGGTAGCGTTGTATTATGTGACTTTAGTTCCATTGATCCAAAACACTGTTTAAGCGTGCGCTCACTCACAGGAAGAGCATGTAACATGAACTTTTGTTCCATGGTTTTTGTAGTGCATTTTCCTCCAGAAATGTCTGAATACCGAGGCTATTTCTTGCAATATGCTCTAACCAAGTGTAAATGCATATCAAGGATACATGAGAGCCCTTTGTTTCGTAAATAATTCCACATATACAAAAATGTCACACAGACGTTTGTTCGCACATACCCCTCAAATGTAGGCATAAGATAAATCATAATAATTATTTTTTCAATAGTAAGATTCTGAAAAGTTAAAAATTAGCAATTATAGTGACCCATGTTAGCAATTTTAAACGTCCATAAAACAAAAGAGAAGAGGTTCGCGATTGTATTTAAAAAAGTGTGGTTAGAGATGATTTTATTTTGGTTAAGTGAAGCCTGCAAGTATTAAATTCAGAGTGGGCTTGGGAGGGCTGAGCCTACCCACTGATTTTCTAGGGAGGGCTGGGGCCCACGCACAACTTTCACCCAACGCCATGGATTTGGTGTTGTTATACTATACACACAATGCATCTGTTTACAATTATGCGGTAATATTTATTCAGTTACGCATCTGACTAGGACGGGATGCACTTGTCAGAAACTCTATTTGGATGAGAGCCTTCCCACTGATCGGCATCATCATCCTCTGTGTTTTCTGAAGTTGTGGCGAAAGTCGACTGATCAGTCTCTTTCAAAAGAGCACTCGAAAGACACAAGAACAGACATGTTATCCAGACATGACAGAGAGTGAGATATATAAAGAGCGGAGTAGATGAGTACACCAAATTTGTTTTTATGTGGCAACACCGCAGGTTAAAGTCCAGGTCAGTGAAAAAAAAGAAAAATATTTTTTTTTTACTATGCATATTAAATTGAACCTGTAAGAAAGGACTTGGCAGGACAGGATGAGGTGATAGTGCTAGGAGAGTTACATAATGGAAAGGCTAAACTTATGACATTTATTTTTGATGGGGGGTACTATACATATTGGGAAGGCGGAACTTATTGTACAGAAAACAACAAAAAGTGTGTCTGACGCAAAGGACGTGTTCACGGTGAAGTCATACTATTATGAGGTTAACACATTTTATTTTATTAAGTTGGTATACATATTGCGAAGACTGAACTTGTTGCAAAGGACCTGTCCCCCCTCGATGAATCGATAGTAATAGGAGTGTTGTACAGAAAACAACAAAAAGTGTGTCTGACGCAAAGAACGTGTTCACGATGAAGTCATACTATTAAGAGGTTAACACATTTTATTTTATTAAGTTGATATGCATATTGCGAAGACTGGACTTGTCGGAAAGGACCTGCCCCGATGATCTGCTAATATTAGGAGGTTATCATATATTTCCTATGAAGTTCAGTCTTTTTAATATGAAGGATAATATTCTTCATATATAAAGTTTTGTGAAGGTGAAATTACAGAGCGATTTAGAAAACGACTGAACAGGAAGGAAAGAGGTTTAAAACTGAAGTAATCTTTTCTCTGATTTGCACACGAACTATCATACTCATTTTGAAAT
>JAGDQP010007247.1:0-68265 GCA_022664845.1 Lepisma saccharinum
TCAAGAGGTATGCCAAGATATTTCAATGTAGCACTTGTAGATATTTATTGTTTCCTATCTGAAGTTCTCTGTCAATTACGGAACGTGTGCAGTTGTCTGTTGATAAGATTAATGCTTGTGTTTTTGCTGTGTTCACTTTTAGATTATTTGCGTTGTACCAGTTAAGCACGCAGGGAATGTTTGTTTCAATAGTATGAGCTAATTGATCTAAAGAATTAGAGTAGCAAAATAAGAGACAATCATCAGCTTACAAATAAACCTCCATATTTTTCACAGATAGTGCAAGATCATTAACGAATAAGTTGAACAATTTAGGTCCAAGGATTGATCCCTGTGGTACCCCAATTTGAATATCGGCACATTTGGAGATAGTATTACCAAGTTTCGTACTTATTACTCTATTATGTAGGTAACTTTGAAACCATTTACATGCATTTTTAGATAAATTGAACTGGCCATATAATTTGTTCAACAATAAATGAGGTTGCACCGTATCAAATGCTTTGCTGATATCTAAGGAAATTAAACCAATGTAGTTTTTTCCTTTAACCTCTAGTATGTTTCGCCACTTCGTGATTAATTCTAAATAGCAATAGTTCGGTGGATCGGTTCCTGCGAAAACCATACTGTTTCTCGGTTATGAGATTGTTACATTCTATATGTTCTTCTAACTGACTATCGACCACCTTCTCAAGGACTCTACTAAGAGCTGGTGTTATAGAAATAGGCCTATAGTTGTTTATACTAGTGTGCGATCCTCCTTTGAATATGGGAGTGACCACCGCATGTTTCCAAGCGTCAGGAACTATACCAAACTGAAGAGAATGATTTATTATGTCCGTTAGTGGTTCTGATATCCACGGTGCAAGACGTCGTAATACACGATTATTAATACCATCAATTCCACAGCCTTTTTTAACATTAAGTCCTGTGAGTACTTTAAAAATAGTGTTAGTGGAGACAGGTTTAAATTGAAATCGCAGTGTCCGGGGGGAGTCATTATACATAATTGCCGAGTCATTGAACGTGGTGTTATTGTTGCGCATCCGATTTCCATTTAATTCATTACATATGTTGATCCCTATATTAGCAAAGTAAGAATTAATGAAATTCACTATTTCCTCCTTATTTGTTATTATTTCATTATTTACTTCTATTGACGGGATATCAGTACTCTTTTTCTCGCGCCCCGTGAGAAAGTCAAAGAGCCGATGTTGGTTGTTGGTAGTATACTGACCAGAATAAATTTGGTTCAAAATATACGTCCTTTTTGTTTGCTTTATTTCTTTTGTCACCCAGTTTCGAATTATTTTGTATTGATCCCATGAGCATGCACCCGTAGTCTTGGCCTGTTTAAATATTATGTTTTTGAAGGAAATAAGTTTGAGTAAGTAGTTGTTAATCCAAGGTCTTCTGCTCGGACGTATTCGAAAAGTTTTTGTTGGAGCAAAGATATCAAGAGCATCACAAATCAAGCTTGTGAGGAAGACAACCTTTTTATTAATGTCCGATATGTTATTTGATTTGTAAAAAGGAAGATACGAACAGTATTCTACAATATTTTTTTTTCATTAAAATGCTTAAATGTGCGCTTTGTTAAGAGAACTCGTGGTGCTTTATTTGGTGTAGCATGCAATGTAGTGTATGTGAGAAAATGATCACTCAAATCATGCATAACAGTGGTTGTTTTTGTGTGCAAAGAGTCATTGTTTGTATATATATGGTCAATTAAACTTTCTGTAGAATCAGTTATTCTGGTTGGCATGGTAACCAGTTGCTTGTAACCCATGGACTCCATTAGATCGAAAAAATTTGTATCTCTAATAGAGGGGTTGACAGAATTATAGTTAACGTCTCCAACTAAAATTGAGCAGTAGTTACTCGGAAGCGACTGAAGTATACATCCTAATGCTTTGTCAAACTCCGCCGTAGACTTTGGTCTTCGGTAGACGTAACCAATTATTATAGGCTTTGTATTATTACAAACACGTACATTTACCCACAATCCTTCAATGTCGATATTGCTTATACTAAATACTAGGTTGCTAATTAAATTATCCTTAATATAGAGAATGACTCCCCCTCCCCTCTTAGAGAAATCACGGTCTAATCTTGAAACCATTTAATTTAACATGCTCGTCCGGAATTGATATATCAGTCCATGTTTCCGTTATAGCCAGGCAAGTACATTGAACTACATTTGAAGTGGCAATCTCATCAATTTTATGGCGTAAACTACGAATATTCAAATGCCCTACAGAAATGGTATTAGCTGTGTCTCGCCGTCGTTTCGAACATATACGGGGTGGCAACGGACTTTATAGACACGAAATGTGACAGCCGCCATTTTGGATGGGGTCAACATAGCGACTTGAAACTTTCGGCAAAATATTTATTTTGTCGAGACCTTTCAAACGATATATTACTCGACCTCCTTTGCCATTTGAAATTTTCGACTTGACCCCCGTACCCCAATTTGGGGGGTCTGGGGTGGAACTTTTATAGCTCAAAATTCAAGCCCCTCAAAATAATGAAATACGTGTTTTTGCGTTTGCTCATATTCGCAGTCGTTTCGAAGATACACGGGGTGGCAACGGACTTTATGGACACCCTGTACATATATATATATATTGCGCTGGATTGTCTTTTGTTGAATTGAAGTATAACTTTAGGCGTCTTTGAATCGGACCGGCATATGGTAAAGGGAATAATGGGGAATTTTACTTACTTGCTATTCCAGTATTCGCTTAGTAAAGAACGGAATCCTGGACAATATGTCAAGATGGTCGCCCGTGAGATTCGAACTAGAACTTTATTTATGACTTTCGGGCATCTAAGGCTCAGCCTGGGTTAGGGAATGGGAGAGGGTGCGGGTAGGTGTCTGGCAGGGCCTAAGTTGAACATACCATCCTGGTATTTGCTTGGTGTGACTGAGGAAAAACTATGAAAGACCTCAGTAAGGATGGGAAGGAGTCGACCAGAGCCTAAGTTCAAGGTACTATCCAGCATTTGCCTGATGTAACCGAACAAAATCCCTGGAAAATGTATCAGGGTGATCGGTCGCTGATATCGAGCCTCGGACCTCCAGAATGCGCATACAATGCTCTACCAGTGATTCTGCCAGACCCTCTGTAGGGTTTCACCACAGAGTTTCGAGAATACTATAAAATTTAAAATGTGTACTGTAAAAAATCGAAAGAAACCGTGCATGACCCCTTCCTTACTTTACACTCCAGAAACTGAAGTACTGGAGGAATCCCTATGCTCTACTAACTGAACTACGGTCGCTTCGTGCTTTACAGAATTTCATGAGACTAGCTACAGGACAGCGGTGAGTAGTATACATCTTATGTACATTAATAAATGCCACTTGCAGCTGTATTCCACCATTAACACAGGATATGCGGATAATCAGGACGATTATTTTTGTTCATATTATTTACTTAACACAAAATTGATTTAAAAAATATTCATTTATTCTGTAAACATTACAGCAACTTGTTGCACGCATCACGTTGTTGATAATTTCTATAGTATCACTTCTTTTGCATAACACTTTCAAAGTTTCGAAACCTTTTCGTTGGTATACTAAGATAACACTTAACTTACAACTTACAAACTGCACTGAAACAGTTATGTGCAGATGTTCCCTGGAAAATCTTTGAAAGAAAAGAACTGGAAAAAATTGCAATTGTAATGAAAGACTTGCTCACTGGTCGGTAAAAGCAATGAATAAATAAGGAATATGACCAAAAGCGCTCACGTAGTGATTTTCCGGGGGAGTGGCAGAGGACAGCGCCCATACACATACCGCCTTCTTTTTGTTTTGACTGACGCGATCCCCTGATTTTGTGCAATATTAGTTTAATTTTCTCCGGCTATGGGAAGGGATTACAGCCCCCTAGCTTCCAAATGGGGGTTCTTGAAAATGACCATGTAAACCATTGTCTTAAAAATACGCGCGGTACAGTAACGGAAGAGATGGGAAATCTCACACGAGCAAAGAAAGCCTCTTGGAAAATGAGTACAACTGCGCAGTTGTTTGCGTTTCTAATTAATCGTGCTTTCCAAAGATGTCGATATATTAGCAAAGTGTAGAAAATGCTTCCTCTGAAGCGGCCTTCCGAAGGCTCCTCCACTTGGATTCCTTTCGTTTCTCAGCAAATGGAAGGAAAGGAGACATTTAGGATTGGCCCATAATTGGTAAAAATTATCAGATCTTCCTGAAATTCTACATGGGGTTTGAGGGAGTAGTGCGTTCCAATCCGAAGCTAAAATAGATTATCTTGAAATCAAATAAGGCGTGAGAGCGAAATGAAATTATTGTGAAAATCATCAGATTTTCCCGAAATTTCATATACTGGGGTGCGTGGAGAATGCTGAGTTCAAGTTCGAAATTAAAATTACAGAATGTTGAAATCCAAGATGATGACAGAGCTAAATTTCATAACTTAAATATCATCCGATTTTCGTGAAATTTCCTATGTGGTGTTTAGAAGGGACCCTGAGTTCATTTCCGTGGCCAAATATGTACAATTTCGAAATAAACGACGGCTGCAACTAGAAAGCTCATGATTGGTAAATATAATTATTTCGTTTAATTTTATATGTTTGGGTTTATAGGGGCCTCGAATTCATTTTGAAGCAAAAGAATAAAGGAGAACTGAGTTCAGTTCCGAAGTTGAAATTGTTAAATTTTGAAATCCAAGATGGCGGCAGGGCAAAATGTAAACATTGTTAAATATCAAGATTTTCGTGAAATTTTATATGTAGAGTATTAAAGGGACGCTGCGTTTTATTCTAAAGAAAAAATAATGAATTTTAAAATCCATGAAAGGTCATAATTATTAAAAATCAAAAATGTTCGTGAAATTTCACATGTGGTTGTTTAAAGAGGTGCTGAGTTTCATTACAAAGATAGTATTGTTGAATTTTGAAATTCACGATTTTTTCAACGTGAAAGGTCAAAATTATTAAAATCATCCGAAGTTCGTAAAATATTATATGTTGTGATTCGAAGGGACTATTCGGAAACTAGATTTATTTAATTTTGAAATTCATCATGGCGGCAGCGCGAAATATCATAATTGCTTAAAATACCATTTTGCGCTGCCGGAGTTTTGAATTCAATTTTTCGACCACATACAAAATGAACAACTCTTCGCCTCTTCAAGCCCTTAAATATACGAGTATTCACCTAAATTTAATTATTTACAACAATTATGAGTTTCACTGCCACCATCTGGGATTTATATTTGCAAATATTTGGCCTCGAAAATGGCGTCTGCGCCCCATGTAGCTACAACTAATGAATTTTCACGAAACTATATGGGATTTTAACGATTACGACATTTCGCGCTGCCACTATCTTGGATTTTTGAATTCAACGTTTATGGTCTCTGAAATGAAGTCCGGTCCCTTTAAACTAAGCTCAGATACAAGATTTCACCAAAATCTAATTATTTTTAACAATTATGACATTTTTCACTGCACACAACTTGGATTTCAAAATTGAGCATAATTGTTCCCAGGAATGAACTCAACATCCTATCGTGTGAAATGTTTCCACAAACTGGTGATTTTAACAATTATAACATTTCGTGATGCCGCCATTTTGGATTTTAGAATTCATCATTTACGGCCTCGGAATAGAATACGGCAGTTCAACACCCGAACATATGAAATATCTCCATAATGTGATAATCAGTGTGACATTTTCCATGCCGCCATCATGTATTTTTGAAATTAACATATTTTGGCTCGGAATTGAACTCAACGTCCCTTTAAACCCATACATTTGAAATTTAATCCACATCTGATGATTTTTAACAATTATGACATGTTGTGCCGCCGCCATTTTGAATTTATAATTTCAGCAGTTTTAGCCTGGGAATTGAACTTATCACTCCTTCAATACCTACATATGCGATTTCCAGAAAATCGGGTGAATATCAACAATTATAAGATTTGGCGATACTTGGATTTATAATTACAATATTTTACCCTCGGAAATGTATTCAAGGCCCCTTCAAACCCCACACGTTAGATTGACTTAGTGCCAAAACGCCCTGCCTGGGAAATTCACTGTTTTTAGTGCCAAAACGCCCTTCACGGAAGAGCAGATCTTATCAGTTCACAAATACCCTGCAGATGCGTGCCAAAACGCCCTTTCACTTTTTCAATCTAGGAGCCTCACAGGGACACCCAGGGATATGGAGAAGATGAAGTTAATTATTTTACTTCACATCCCATCCCAACTGTATTCCTAAGCGGTCCCTATATTCCTTTTCCCTGTTATGGATTTCATTGTTGCGGAGAGCAACTCGTCACAGAACTTCTACTGTGATGTATACGCTACTAGTACGCTACTGTCATATTTGCGGGATGCACTACTCTAATCTTGCCACGCAACGTAGACATCTCAACACCCTTCTCATATATTTGTCTGCAGCGTATTGGCGAATGGCGCTAGCAATTCTCTTATCTAAATCAACGTATTTGCTTTTCCTTCTCTTGGTATCGAACTGTAAGTCCGCCCTAATTTCAAATCTGCCGTAATGGCTTGAATCTTCCTTTTATACCTTAGCCTATTTCTAGAGCATTTGGATGACTGTTCTCTATTTTTTCGGTTTAGCCGGCTATGCCACCTTTCTGTCGAATTCGTTGCCCTATGGTGTAGTCCAAAACAGTTCCACATAACTCCGATATTTTCATTTTCAAACCAGTTCTGCTCAAAGTAGTCGTTGAACTGTTTAGCTTTGCCAATTGTTGGCGACGTCTCCATGGTGGTTAGCCAACCCTCCTCAACGTCCACCGCAACGCTACCATGCGAATGTGCATTCTAATTTCTTCATTATCCCTGTACATAGTTGCCATACTGAGGTCCTGCACCTTTCTCCACAAACACTGCTTGAAGTGAAAGCTACAACCCTGTAACTTGCACTCAGGAAATTGTCGGAAGGCCGCTACACTTGAGAGTTCGAAGTCGACAATCATAGTCCTGGGCTCCACGCCAGAGTGTGTGACTTCAACAATGAGAAAAGTTTAACGTAAGTATTGGTTTTGGAAGGAAGGAAGCAGTACACAGCTAGCCTAACTTCCTTCACCTTGGCATGGATTGTTTAGATTTGCGCAAAGTATTTCGGATAACTTTTGAATGTGGCTTCTCTAATTAGAAGGTCACTAAACATTCAAGGCCCATTTTACTGCCAAACACAACAGTTCGGTTCTTAGGACTGAGGTATGTATCGCTCAGAATGAAACTATCTCCATTTGTAAATCTCGCGATGTGTTCTGGAAATACAATATCATTTACTGAGTTGACGTTGAGTGGTACCCCAGTGCTTTTCTTCGTGCACTGTACATGCTCGACTTAAACCCAATGAGCGTTGGCATTGTACATACAAAGTCAAGTCCCATGTTGATCGCCTCTGCAAATTCTTCTTCAAAGATCTTTGGGGTGCATGTTAACTCCTCGCTGGCTCGCTTGCTCTGAATTTCAGAACCTCTACCTTCGCCATGTCAGCAATACATTTATGAGGATTAGCTGATGAAATAACATCTACCTCTTTATGCATTGTCCTTTCTATATTTGTTGACGCACGCCCAGTATTTTGATCCATTCTTTCTTTGCGTGTTTAAGTTGTACTTATGTCCAACTAACAAAAACAATCTCTTCCCTTGTTGCTTTCGACGTACCCATTGATTCCATATTAGGCAAAACCACGTTCTGAAACGAAACGAATGTGATTTTGAACTGTTTGGCCTTTCGAGACAGGACATTTAAAATGTACTACGACTTATAAAGGTTATATATATATATATAAAAAGACTGAGAAACTTGGACATTGAATGTGCAAACTATTCAAATATTGATTCAAAAAAGAGCATGGGAGAGATGCATGCTAGGAATAACCAGGAGAGACAGGAAGACAACCAAGAGGGACAGGAATTAATGGATTCGTACACAAAAGAAGGTAGAGGATGTAATCAAGACTGCGAAGAAGATGAAGTGTATGGAGATGGTCCAGCAAAAATAAGAAGATGAAGAGATGGATGGTGGACGACAAGTTCACTACAGTGGATTCCAAGAGAAAAGAAACGACCGAGACGACGTCCAAATGTAAGATGGGTAGATGAAATCGAGCGTTTTTCAGGAGTTACATGGACGAGGATAGCAGCAGACCGAGATATGTGGAAAGAAAAGGGGAAGACCTTCATCCAGCAGTGGATAGAAAACGGTTGAATATGAGGTATAAACGGTATAAAGAAACACATTACTTACCAACGTGAAATATGAGACCTCGCACACATTTTGCCGATGCGAATATGCGAATAATATAAAGCCTCAACACAATTTTACAGCCCAGATAAGCCCCAATCATGTTTGAGTTGTTGCTTAACAATCACGAACGACTGGCCGTCTGGAAAGGTGAAAGGGCGTTTTGGCACGCATCTGAACTGATAAGACCTGCTCTTCCGTGAAGGGTGTTTTGGCACTAAAAACAGCGAATTACCCAAGCAGGGCGTTTTGGGACGACACCACTAGATTTCCGTTAAATCCTCTTATTTTCACCATTTATAACATCTTGCACTGCCTCCACCTTGAATTTCAAAATTAAACATATTTGGTCTCGAGAATGAACTAAACGTTCCTTCCAGCCACCCACATACGAAACTTTTACGAAACTCTGATGGTTTCTAAAAATTATGTAACTGCATGCTACCTCCATCATGGATTTTTGAATTCCCTTTAAACCCTCAGATATGACACTGCAAGTAAATCTCATGATTTTAAACACTTATAACATCTTGCGTGACCACTATCTTAGATACAATCACAAGAATCACAACATTTTTGACCTCGGAAATGAATAAAGCGCCCTGTCATACCTCCGCATATGATATTTTATTTTTTTAACAATTATGACATTTCGACGTGCCGCATTTTGGACTTGAAATCAACCAACATCTTTGGGATCTGAATTGAACTCAGACCCCCCTTCAAACCCATCCATGAAAAAGTTAACCCAAATCTAATGATTTTTAAAAATTATGATATTTTGAGCTCCCATCTTGGATTCCTAATTACAACATTTTTGTTGTCGAAATTGAACCTAGCATGCCTTTAAACACCTACATATGAAATTTCTCAAGAATATAAGATCACATTTAACAGCTCTAGCTTTGCGCACGACTGCCGTCTTGGATTTATAGTTACAACATTTTTGGCCTCGGAAATGAACTCAGTGTTCATTCAAACCCCCACGTATAAGATTTTACCTAGATGAAATTATTTTGTAACATTTTGCACTTCCGCTATCTTGGATTCCAAATTTAGCATATTTGGTCTGGGGAATGAACTCAGCTCCCCTTCAAACCCACACAGGTGATATTTAACTCAAATCTGATGGTTTCTAATAATTATGGCAATTAGCGTTTCCGCCATTTTGGATTTACATTAACAACATTTTTGTCCTCGTAAATAAACATAGAATCACTTCAAATCTCTATATATGAAATTTAAAGAAACTTTGATGATTATCAACAACTCATCACATTCAGCCATTTTCTTTCCACATATCTCGGTTTGCAGCTATCCTCATCCACGTAGATCCTAAAAACACTTGATTTCATCTACCCATCGTACATTTGGACGTCGTCTCGGTCGTTTCTTTCCTCTAGGAATCCAAAGTGATATATTTGTATTCATCTTTCATCTATTCGTCTAGTTATGTGACCGGTCCATCTCCACTTCATCATCTTCACAATATCTACCTTTATTTGTGATCGAATACATTCATTTGTCTTCCTGTCCATCCTGGTTATTTCTAGCATGCATCCCTTCATTTCTCTTTGTGTGACTCTCAATCACAGAGTACTTTGGGCACTCAATGTCCAAGTTTCACAGCCGTATATCATCACAGGTAAGACACATTGATTATAAACTTTACGCTTCAGACACATTGGTAGTTTACTTTTGACAATAAAGTGTAGTCTTCCAAACTGTTTTACACCTTCTATTAATTTCATAAGTCAACTTGGCATTTAATGTTTTGAGCTGGACTAGGTAAACATACTCATCAACTATGCCTGTTATCTCTTCGTTTACCTATACTTCCTTCCTTGCAGCATGTTGATCCTACATTACTTTCCTTTTACTTAAATTTATTTTAAGGCCTATTTTTGAACTATCATTACTCAGTTCTTCCATCCTGGTTTGTAGTTCTTCCGTACTTGAAGCAAACAGGACTATATCATCAGCGAATCATTGGTGATAAAGATATTCGCCATTAAATTTTATCCCAGTTTAAATTTTAGAACACTCTCTCCAGGACAGCAGCAAACAGTTTTGGAGAAATCGAATCCCCTTGCCTTACCCCTTTCCAAATTTAAATTTTTCACTTTCTTGATGTAGCCTAATGACAGATGTAGCAGTAGAGTAAATGTTTTGCAGTAACTTGATGTTCAAGTGATTTAAGTACTCCTACCAAGGAGGCCGAATCGAATGTTATTTCAAAATCTATGGATCCTAAACATAGTGGAAGTTCATATTCATTAGTCCTTTCCATAACTTCATTCAATGTTTGTATGTGGTACATTGTGCTAAATCCACGACGAAGTCAAACTTGTCCCCTTCCTTGTTGAAATCTAAGTCCCGTTCAATACGATTTAAAATAACTTTGGTGGACATTTTGTATATAACTGACAGTAAACTAACTGGTCTGTAGCTTTTGACGCGTTTTTTGTCCCCTTGCGTGTACAACAAAATAATAATAGCGTTATATCAGCTTGACTGTATTTATCTCTTCCTTAGTCACATCGATAATAATTTAGCAAGTTCCTTTTTGATCTTTTCACCTCCCCATTTAAACATATCTGCTGTGAGTCCATCTTCTCCTGGCGACTTTCCGTTCTTCGTCCCCCGAAGAACTTTATCCACTTCTTCTTTCATTACGTCTGGGACATCTACATTATTTTCTTCTGAGTCTTCTTCGAAGTAGTACAGTTCTCTGTAGAAATTTTCAAATATTTTTATAATTTCTTCCTTATTTCGTGCTACGGTCTCGTCTGGTCTCTTAACTGCAATTATTTGCTTTTTCCCAATAATGAGCTGCTGCTTGGTTTTCTTCAGGTTCTTGTTTTTCTCAATTGTATTTCTTACAAGATTTTCGTTATATCCTCGTACATCTTCTCTTATTTTTTTTCCCTTACAGTTTTATTTAGTTCTATGTACTCAATCCTCTTTAATGTAATTTTCCTCTTCTTTCATTTCCCTTCATTTTCATCAAGAGTTTAGTTTCTTCTCAGATTTTGCTGTCTCTTTTTCTTTCTAGTGTCTGTTATTTTGTTGGTTGTCTCTCTTATTATCTCAGAAAGTATTTTATTTCTGCTATTGATTTCTTTTCATCCTCCAACTCTTCCAAGGCGCTGAATATGTTGCTTAGTTTTATCTCGAATGTCTGTCTGTGTTTATCTAGATTTTCCAGATCTAAAAGTGTTTTTTTTTCTCTGATAAGCTTCTTTCTCTCAAATCTAGTATTTAGTTTCAGCTTACATCTCACCATCCTATGATTACTCGAGACTTTGAAAATGTTCAGAACAGACACATCTAGCCGAATTTCCCAGTTATTCGATAGAATGTAGTCAATTTCGTCTTCGATCCCATTTGGGCCTTTCCATGTACACTTCCTCTGGGGCGGTTTCTTGAAAAATGTATTGGAAATAAACAGTCTGTTGGCTTTAAGATTTGCACTAACTTCTCTCCTCTCTTGTTTCTTTTGCCAAATCCAAAGTTTCCAACTTTCATGTCACTGTTCTACTTGGTTTTAACTTTTGCATTTAAGTTTCCCGTTGCAATTGTATAATGCGATTTGCTACTATCCAAAATTTTCTGTATCTCATTGTATAGGTCTTCGACTTCTTCCTCCGGGTGTGAAATCGTCACACCTCTATCAACAACAACAACTATATTTCAACAACAATATCAACAACTACAACTATAACATATTTAACAAAAGTATTATTTTTTATTTGCATTACTATCTTCATTTATTTGCATTACTGGGTTTTTATTGGTATTGTGGTCACATTTCCTATATAAAATTTTAGTACTTACATTTTTCCGTCCGTTAAACC
The DNA here is from genome assembly GCA_022664845.1 of Lepisma saccharinum. NCBI lineage: Eukaryota > Metazoa > Arthropoda > Insecta > Zygentoma > Lepismatidae > Lepisma > Lepisma saccharinum. Next base: position 12,139 of record JAGDQP010007247.1, read on the forward strand.
TTTCTTTCTTCTTGATCTTTTTATTTCAGGGTTAGTAGTTTTGCTATGGCTTTTAGAATACTTAACATAAAGATTATTTTCCTTTCTTTTCAGCCAATATGACTTCGAACTATGAGCCAGATTGGCAGACGAAGACTGGTAGCCTGTACGAGAAGATGCTGTACGTAAAGAATGAGAGCAAGTTCACAGATTGTAAATTCGTTTTTGGAAGTCACAAACGAAGAAAGGCAAGTGTACCCTTAATTAGAAGGTAATTTTAGTTCAGGGATGTCAACGTATAATGGTGTGAGTATCTTCTAAGTAACCACACGCATATTGTGTGTAAACTATTAACCTCCCCCCTAAATTATTATTTTGCCTTATTCTCCATATTCTAATCTCTAATATTCAAATTCCTTACTGAAACCTTTCACATGCCTGACTCTTGTATCCAATGTAAGTTTTAAATACCACACCCATGTAGACAGAAAATGGAGAAAGAGTCGGTAGTGATAGATGCATTGCGATTTCGAAAGACAAACAAATAGGAAAAAGTTTCCGAAAATCTAATCTTAATATTTTGGTTAATTATAAATTTCAGAAATAAAAATAAAAGATACATAATAGTATCGAGTTTAAGGTTGTGAATTCGTTCCTGAACGGTGTACTTACCTTTCTTCATTTTAGAAAAAAAAAAAAATTGAAACAACAAGATAATCTATAATCCGAAACGGAGCATTATTTTTTTTTTTTTTGCTAAATGTGATATAGAATTTTATGCTAATAACTTGTAAAATTCTTAAAATATAACATGTACAAAAATTAAAGTAAAAAATATATACTTTACTTCAATAGTAGACATATAAGACGTTCCATTCCGATACGTTTCCTTGTCAAAAGGGATAGCCACTACTTTTTCATTTTCGATGAAACTTGGCAGCGTGATTGGGCTGAATGAGAAACTAAGATTCCCCAAAGATTAAATTTTTAAATGCATAGTTTCGGTTTTACATGGGTTCAAAATTTAGGGGTTAACTGCCATCTCAAATGATTATGCCTCAAGACCGAACATAATAATTATATCCGTCAATATTAGAGGTACGAGATTGAACCAAGTGTCAAATTAAAGTTATTGTATTGGTCTTTCTAACTATATATATTTTTTTAGTCTGATTTGCACACAATTGTGAAAAAAATGCGAAACCCGTCACAATGTATGCAAACTTTCTCGATAACTTTGACTCCCAGTTCCTAATTTGGGGTAGTACGCAGCGAAATGAGCTTTGCTGTATTACTTCATAACCCTGTTGCCTATGATAAGGAATAATAAAAATGTTGTGTATTTGCTTCTAAGGTAGTGAGTGTAAACGCTGGTCAAAAATGCAACTGTAATTTTGGTTAATCCATGTGAAATCGTCCAGCTTCCTTGCTTGAACCTTTCATTTTTTTTTAATATATTTTATATATTTATATCCCTTGTATAGGGATGGTTCAAAACTTGTATTATTTTAGGTTTATCTGAAGTAATTATTTAATGGCGGCTACATTTGTATTGCTGCGCATGCCACTATTTGTGCTTGGAGCGGTTTACGGAGAATGTAATATCTCCGGACTCGTTTATCATAGATCATTCAAACAAAAAACCTTTATTCCTTAAAGTCTGCTTGATAAGTTTACTCCTCTGCATGAAAAGCCTAAAGAGTACTCGAACTGGTCAAAATAGTATCGAAATCTGATTGTGGAAATGGAAACAATTTCAGTTCTTAGAATGATTTTTCGCACAGAAGGGATTGAATGTCAAAATATCATTGTTTCTACACTATTTGCTAACGAAGTCTATTTAATATACACGAAATACAAGGGCAAATACGATATACAAGGGAAATATTTCCTCCCTTAATTTTATATGCATTTTTGAAAATAAAAAAATTCCTACTTTATAGAAATAGAAGGTGCATATTAAGGAAGCAAATATAAGTCTTCACATTTTGCACATGTTAAACATACTTTGATATGTAATAGTGTACAGAAAATTAACTTTGATAATCAAATCCTTCTGTGCGAAAAAACGCCCTGAAAATAGCAAATATTTCTATTTCGACAATCATATTTGGGTACTATTTTGACCAGTTTGAGTACGGTTTAAGTTCTTCATGCAAAAAAACTACAATTATCAGGCAGACTTTAAGGAAAAAAATAATTTCTGTTTCAACGTTCTATGATAAACCAGTCCGGAGATATTACATTTTCCGCAAACGTCTGCAAGCACAAATGGTGGCATGCGCTGCAATACAAAAATAGCCACCACTAATTAACTGCTTGGGATAAACATAAAATAATACAGGTTTTGAACTATTTTTATACAAGGAATATACATATAAAAAATATAAAACCTGAAAGGCTCAAGCAACCAAGCTGGACGATTTCACATGGATTGACCAAAATTACAGTTGCATTTTTGATCAGCGTTTACACTCACTACCTTAGAAGCAAATACAAAACATTTTGATTTTTTCTTATAATAGGCAACAATGTTATGAAGTAATATACCAAAGCTCATTTCGCTGCGTACTACCCCAAATTAGGAACTGGGGGTCAAAGTTATCAAGAAAACTTGCATACATTTTGACGGTTTCCACATTTTTTGCACAATCATGTGCGAATGAGGATGAAATAAATTACATATTTAGAAAGGCCATTACAACAACTTACTTCACAATTGATTCAACCTTGTACCTCTAATACTTACGGAGATATTAATTATTTTAGGTCTTGAGGCAGAATAGCGAATCATACGAGATGACGGATAACCACTAAATTTTGAAGCCCTGTACAACAGAAACTATACAATTTAAAAAAATAATCTTTGGGCAATCTCAGTTTCTCATTCAGCCCAATCACACTTCCCAGTTTCAACTAAATCAAAAAGTAGTGGGAACCTTTTTATCTTCATTTTTGGTCGTTTCCAATGACCCAATACTAAAAATGATACACGAGAAACGTAAGTTGGTTGTTATTTGCATTAGAATATTTTTTTCCTACTGGGATTTGACGGTTTTAGCCTCTGAGTTTTAATCGAAAATTACCTTCTCACACCAAACGTGGTCAGCTAGCCTTAAAATTGAAGTGACTCATGACGAAAGCCTAAAGACGAAAGTGTGCATTAAGTTGCAAACATACAGATGAACAAAGATGTTGTCACCTTGTGATTACTAAATGCGTCTATTGCTCCTAGCAAACACTTTCCAATCTTTCACCTGCTAATTCAAATTCCCCTCCAAAATTACCTTAAGTCTTTAATGGTTGACTTCAAACGAAGCTGATCAAACTCGTATGGATCAAAGAAGACTTGTTAGCGCCATATCCAAATAATCTTTAATTGTGTAAATAAAATTGTAGATAGTAACACTTCGTGTTTATATAATGGACAGCAGCTAAATATCAAATTTTATATTGTAAATAAAATCAAACAAAAGAACCAAGCAAGTTTTTTTTAATATGTGTTTTAACTGAGTGAAACATTACAGCTAGTAATAAGAATATGCCATTCTTTGTTAAATCTAAGTATCCATCATAAAATAAATTTCTAGTATCTTGTATTACAGTACTTGTAGACGTGATTCAAAACTTTAATCTTTGTACTTTCAAGGTAATTCGAGCACATAAGATGATTCTTGCCATGTACAGCTCAGTGTTCGAAGCTATGTTTTTTGGACCTTTGCCCGAAGATAACACAGTAACTATAAAAGATATTCAGGCTGATATTTTCGACAAAATGATTTTGTAAGTGCACACTTTTGTATTTCTTGTTCTACTTACTCCTTTTTTGCATTTTCAGTTTCACTTATTATTTATGTTGATAATTATCATTTCTCTGTCTCTTATTCCACATTCTTCGCATGGCGACTATTAGACGTTTTTACTTCTCGATCGTTCAAGCTTAAGTTCACTGATTTCGAACATTCACTTTTGTTACAATCCCGTTCATATTGCCTGCCTAATTTGTTACGGATTTTTATTTGTTTACACTCACTTCGCAAATTTTAAACTACTTTTAATTTGATACTTTGTATTATGCTTTAATTTTCACTCATCAGACTGCAGATGTAAATAGCTTCGTTCCAAATATTATTTCTGTCGCTTTTATGTACGAAGTTAATCCAATAATAAAGCTTAAAAAAGTCGTAAAGATGTACATGATTGCTAAGAGGGCTCAAAGAGTAGGATTGAAACTGACATTAGGATTGGAACGTTGAACCTACAAATGTTATACCAAACAGGCGCTCTACAGACTGTACCTAGTAGTGCACAAGACTGAGAAGTATTGGCAGAACTTACTAACGATACATGGAGTTCAGTGCGGGAGGATAAAAATAGCATTTGATAAGGCAAATACATTTTCTACTACAGGGGAACTCGATTACATAATCTTGGAACAGAATTCCTCATTAAGAACATTATTGCTTCAGTACTTTATAATGTAGGGTTCGTGCACGAAATAACAACCAACTTACGTTTCTCGTGTATCTATTATCCGATAGTACAACACGGTTTTAATAAATGTCCATGCTCCGAACGAGCAAGCTGATGATAACGGAAGGTTGCCTGCCAAGGCTATGGATGATTTGAAGTTAACTTGGAGATCTTCAGACATTCTGAAGTATGGAAAAGATATTTCGACAACCTTCTTAACGTACAGGCCGGAGAACGAACGAAGAAATTTTCAGTTAATACTGAAGACCGGTGGATACCCGAACCGTGCGATGTTAGGTCCAAATGTCGATAAAGGAACTGAAAACTTCAAGTCACCAGTAATTGAGAATATCCCAGTCGAATTAATTAAAGATGGACGAAAAGCATTAATCAATGAACTACATAAATTCATAACTGATATATGGAGACAGGTTGAGCTTCTAAAATAATGGAAAACCTCAGTAATAAGTCTGATTCATAAAAGAGCGTTAAATGTGCTGTAATATTATGAATGAATCTTTTCTTTCCCAAAATGTTACAAAGCGTTGAGTAATATCCTGCTAATATAAGCGTATACGCACAGGAAATAATTGGATATTATTAATGGATTTGGAAAAATATATCTACATTGCATCGGATTTTAGCCTTGAGACAAATATTATAAAATAAATGGGAATACAAGAGAACAGTTCACCAGTTGTTCATAGAATTTAAGAAAGTATAGCTCTATATATATAAAAATGAATGTTCTGATGTTTGCTGCCACATCAATCAAAAACGGCTTAAAAGACTGCAATGATTTTCGCACATGATTTGATAATGGGCCAACTTGAGATATGATCATATTTTTGTAAACCGGAAATTACTGTGTCGCGAAGGAATGACTAAAAACCGTAATTTCATTGTAATAAAAACATAAATAAGTACATTGTTACCATATTTAGGTTAAAACAATAAACATAAATAAATAAACAATTTATGAATTGTTAAATTTAAATTTAGATTGTCATAAATAAAAATAGATTTAATGTTTTAAAGCATTGCAGTATAATTGGCATAATTATTAGTAGTATTGGTAATAGTAGTAGTAATAATGGTAGTTGTAATAGTAGTAGTAGCGGCAATAGTAGTCGTGGTGGTAGTAACCGCCCATAAAATTCATTTTATCTTTATCTCGTGGTGGTGGTAGTAATAGCTACAGCATATCTGCACCATAGGGGCGAAACCACCGAGAGAATCCCGTTACGATAAAGGGGACAAAGCCCACAAAACATACCAAGTTATGAGCCCAGCCCGCCACGTAGAAGCGAGTATTGGTGAATGGCCCAATGACTGTTGCCAACATATTTTCTTCACTCCGCACCAACGGGTGAGTACTTTTCCCTGTGGCTTTATGAAGAATTGTACAACATGCTAATACAATTTGGAATTCCGAAAATCTTGTTCAACTAGTAAGTGTGTGTCTCAGCGACCTTTGGAACACAATACATGTAGGTAATAACGTGTCAGATCGTTTTGAAATTAGCCGCGAATTAAATAAGGGTGATGCTTTGTCACGACTACTCTTTAGCATTGTATTAGTATAAGCGATTTTAAAAGCAAAGATGCCAGATAAGACTAATATTGAATGGCTTAAGTCGTATACGTGGGTGATGTAGATTTAATAGATTACGATATAGATGCACTACAAAGTGATACCGATATCTTAGAAGAATCTTGACAGGAGAATATATATAGGTAAACATAGAAAAGAGGAAACACATGATATTAAAAGAAAAAAGGGACATATCAACTATAGGAATTATATAGTATAGAAACTAAATATATGTATACACATAGGGAATATATAACTAGCAAGAACGAGGTCATGGAAAAAATAAACTGTCGTTTAACGTCGGTCAGCATATGTTTATATTAAGTCCAGAAACTCCTAACCTCGTGTATAATATTATTTTATTAGATTCGGCATACTAAATAAGGGATTTGTAGCCATATTTGTGACTCCGCTCGGACTACTTTCGTTATTGGAATTATTATAAAAAATTCAAGTCCGATTACCAGACCTCGTAGTTGGCATCTATTATCTCTAAATTTTACGACTCACTTTACTAAACCCTAAAAAGAAAACATCATGAAACATACCTGACGGTGAAAATGTTCTTGTTGAAGCCGAAAGAAGAAAAATGTTTATGAAGAGTTGGTCCTTATATAATATTTGATTTTGATTTCACATTTCTTGTACACAAAACTGTCCTGAGCACGGCGCTTTCTTAGCACTTTTTGAGCACTGTGAAAAAACAGGATTCCAACTCTTAATATTTTGGGCGGGTTATGTGCCGTAAACATCTATAGATGTTTGGACAAAACACTATTATCAAACCCTGGTCGCATACACCACGTAATGATCCTGTGGTTATCTGATGTGCTTTATAGGTAAAACAAAAGGATACACGGGATTGTTTATTCCCAGGACCATTTTAACTAAAAAATTTGCAAATACGAAAAATGTAAATACAAAGACCGGAGATATAAGTGAGTTTACAATGAAACTCACATTCCTTTTTCTTCTTTGGGTTTATGCCTCATAGAAGTAGAATGAAGTTCTGCACCAGCCCGTCCATGGATGTGCCAGTCCGTTGCAACTGCGTAGAGGTTTGTGTTTTAGGCAGAAAAGTATAGACACCAGTCCGTTGTGTTTGAAAAGAAGGTAACAAACATTACGTGTGTTTCAAAAGAAGGTTTTGGGAAAAGTAAATCGGCCAAAATCGGATAAGCTGATCGGGGAATAGATGAGACGGAAGAATGAAGAACTCCACTGACTGTTTGACTGACCCAACACTATAAGAATATTGAAATCCCGGAGACTAAAGTAGGAAGGCCATGTAGCTCAGATAGGGAAAACGAAGATTAAATTCCATTATGGTTATTAATAGTGAAGGAAAAGTATAGAACATAGTTCAAAAGTGTAACATTCCGATTCTGTTTAATGGTGCCCTGGAGCCCAAAAGAGGCTCAAGAGAACGCTGTCCTCATGAACATTGTTCAACCCTAAACATGTATAACACATTTTCTAAAAGGAGCGTTTCAAATACTTAACTTTTACGTTAACCTCTATATTAAAACAATGGATCCTAGAGTGCCAACGAGGACTCACCTGGACACATCACATACTCATAAATTTCTTCCCCCTATTAGGAATAAGAACCCAAAGTTTGAATACTGCAGAACTTCCGCAGACAATATTGAGTTGTCTATAATAATAGAACATTAAGTTGTTGTGATTAATGGAATGACCTCTTTGACGCCTGGTAGGAAAAGCACTTCAGGAACCCAACACAGGGATCGACGGAGAACACGTATCTAGCGTAACATAGTCTGTATACGTCCAGCAAACAAGCTGTGGTAAGCAGTCATGAACCAGTGTGTTGTTGAATAGCGTCGTATGAAAGTGCACCATGGAGAACACACAATTGCGATCCGAAAAAGGCATTAGTAGTGTATTTGGAATAGGATTGTCGAATTAATGCACCATTCGCCGTTGGAACATTAAATCTTGTTCCGGTGACACTACACTGCAAAATTATTCCCGTGGGCAATCGGGAAGGAGAAAAGGTTGGACTCATGGGTGCCACATAAGTTGATAACGGCCAACAAAAATAGCCGTCTGGAAGTGTGCAGTTATCTGATGTAAGGAATAAACGGGAAAGTTTCCAGCATCGGATTCTCACTGCAGAAGAAAAAGGGATCTGTTATGACAATCGCAAATTGACAGGACAATGGTTAGATCATGATCAACTTTCAGGACAGTGTCTTAAACCACCTCTACACTCACGAAAGTTCTTGTTGCTGATATGGTGATCTTTGCTGGGAGTGATCTTTCTCAGGCGAAGTGAAACTATCATTGCAGGTCGTTACAGTGCCGAACTCCATCAAATACACCAAAAATGTTTAACAAGCATCCAGCAATTGTCAACAGAGATTCCTACGTTCCATGACAATGCCAGCTCACACGTCACGCAAAGAACGGTGCAGGTTCCCCATGGGTTGCAGTGTGAAATCCTTAGTAATCTGCCGTATTTCACTAATCTCTGACTACCACTGACTACCACCTCTTCCGTCATCTCGGTCACACATTGGTAGCGAAGCCGTTCCCTGATGTTTGGGTGGTACAATATTCAGTTGAGATTTTGTTCGCACTGTAAACTGTTGACGTCGTTCGCCACTTTAACCAATCTTTGCCTCAGCCATGGCAACAGTGTATATTTCAATACGGTTACTACTTATATTAACCAGGTAATGTAGTTTTTAATTTTTGACGCACCTGGGGTGTACATTACATTCGCACCAATACAATGGAATACACATTTGTCTAAAAATAACTAGGGCCTGACAACCATTCCTAGATCAAGATATATATTTTATCTATTAAATTTTGGACCTGAATAATTTGACTCAGTTTGACTGGCAAATCGCGAGTTTCGGATTTTTGCTTTTTTTTCATTGTGGATCACTGAGCAGTGGTTTGAAAACGCTCAGTGTGAAGAAAATATTATTTTATTTGAGGTGAATTCTTACCAAACGGCTGTAGAAAAGTTGAAATGTGCTAGCTTTCCGTTCTGATGGTACTAAGTTCGAGTCCAGCGGCCGACTATCTTGACATTTTTCTGCACGGATTCTGCTTCGTCATGTGAGGCAAGTACAAGGTGGATAACAGTAGCTTAATCACTTTAATAGATACTTGTTTCTCATCAAATTGATCCATTAAAAATAATTGAAAATATAATTTACGACGCTAAATCTACAAAACAGATATTACTAAAATAGAGGAAAAGGTTCCAGAAATACCAGGTTAAAGTGTAGATTTGCAAAGAATCGAAAATCCTAAGTAAGGTTCACGATTACAGAAAAATATAAGGAGTCATAAAACTTTCATTTTGCAAAAATAAATTTGAACATTTTTTATACCTCGCATTTATTTTATTTATTTGTACGTTTCTAATGTTGTGGTTTCAACGAAGATTATAATGATTAATCAGAATCGAGGCAATATTTTACTTGAAGACCCTTGACCAAGGTAAAAATGTGATTTTTAATGCCTTCCAAGCTGCTAAAGTTTTAAGAATGGGATCCACAGTTTTATACGCATTCAGGAACAAGTATATTTAAATTTAACACGTCTGGGCTCAATTTAGGTTTAGCCTGCAGATTATTGCCATGTCCAAAATAAAATTATTTATATGCTAACAATAGGTTAGAAGTTTAAAATTCGTGGAAGTTGTGGGGCTCAACGTTAATTAATTGGTAACATGTATTAATATATTATTGCTTTGAAAATCTGATCTTAAAATGTTGCACTCAAGAAGTCATGCTTTTGTTAAATCTTTGAAACCTTTTGAACCTATTTGAATATTTTATTAACCCGACTCAGAAGAAGCCTATACGTTTATCAGATTCACTTATTTTTATTTGCCTATTTAACTTATTTCTGGTAAATAATCACACAGAGAAGAAGGTACCTGAGTCTAACCAACTAGAATATCATTCCCATTTACAAAATAGCGTAGAAATGATATTAAACATTACACATAGACATATTATTGACATTTTAACCCTGATGAACTTTAAATTATTTCTGGCACACTTCTATAAGATCCAACCTATGCTATACTAATTGTTCTAACTTCAAAATTTCTTCTGAGATAAATAAACCAGTTGCAGTCATAGAGACTCTTTTCACTACCGATTAACGTGAGTCGCTCAATAATCACCCTAATGCAATAAACGAAAAAAAATCTGGCAGGAATTTGGCCTCCACGAATATGAAAAAGAAACTCGATTTCCAAATAAAGTTTGTGTTGAATGCCAAATTTTCGGCTTAAGCCATTAAATTATTCTGACCGAAAATTATTTCCTAAATAATAATATCTGTTTTCTTAAATATCTGTTGTTGCTAGTTTTCTTAATGCTTATATATAATTGTCTTGTTTCAGATGGATTTATTCCTCCAATGTAGACTTCGTTAGTGTTGAAGAAGCTTGTGATGTTCTGTTCGCAGCCAAGAAGTACTTAATATATCCCTTGATTAAATGCTGCTCTGATTACCTTGCGGGAAACCTACGCTCTGGAGATGCCGCACAAGTATTTGAGATTGCGAATGATGGTTCACCAAATGAAATGAGTTTGCAGGTGAGTTAATATTTTGCTTGCGGAAGGTTTGACTTATTGCCTAATATCTTTTCTCAGCCCTTAAAATTGATTGGTTTGTTATGAAGCAAGGTAGCAAAATTATTCATTACAACCGCGACGGAACATTTAATGCATGACTATAACAGCACCAAAGCAACAGGAGTCCTATGCTACGTATAGCAACAGTCTGTAACCGCCAGAATATAGAACTGCTGCGCCTGTTAGTGAAACATATACAAACGGATCAGTATTTTGTTTGGATATTTTGTACGACCCTACAGAAACAATAGCAGTATAATAGCGTACATGTAATTTCTCATGTGTTATAAATAATGAAAATATCTCTCAACTTCAGCATAATGCATCGGGCAGTGTTGGAAGTACTGCTGACTCTTCTGTCTGTTATCAGATAATAACGGCTCTCGTTAAATTTAAGATTTTTGCGAACGGCATCCATAGTAATCTTGATATCAAACGTAATAGGTAAGAAAACCAATGTGTGTAGAGGAATAAATAAAAAGGAAGTTAAACAGAACGGAATGTTATTTTACAGGAGAACTACATCTAATGAGCTAAGGTCGCTAATTTATTTTATTTCAAAATGCTTAATAACATGAAATCCATTAATTTCTTCCTTTATTAGACAATTTCATTTCCCTTCATTCTTTTGTTTGGTTCAAATCTTGTAATTAATGTATTTAACCTTCTTCCACTACTTCCATCGACTTGAGGCTTTGTACACGTATATAGTTCTAAAGAAAATACAAAATGTTTGAAAATTCGCTGCTTATACTTCTTCAGGAGGTATCTAAAATTGCCATCTCCTTACATTTTATTAATGTCATGATTATCCTTACATAAAAATTAATTATTATCCTTTTTCGTTTATTTGAATTATTTATTTTGTGATCCCTTAGTATTTTATTAAAGACAAATATGAAAACATATTTTTTTTAAAAAATAGTTCATTATTGGACAAATTAGATTGTATCGTTTTACTTAAAAAATCTTATCTATTGTATTTTTAACCACTGTTTTTTTTTCACAATTGAAAAAAGCTTTGCATGTTCTTGTGGGCAGAATCAACATTTTTATCTTCTATGTTTAGTATAAAATAGTCGCTTTCTTGTTCTGAAGGTGAGTCAACCTTGCAATTTATAATTTTGAGAAGATAATAAATTATGAAGTTGGCTCCTGCTTTCTAGTTATTATTGGTACTACTGTATATCTTCAGTAGTACCAATTATTATTTTGTATCATACTTTGAATCAATATTGAATTATTAACAATGACTCATTGTGACTATTCTTCAAACCATTGTCTCAATTATGCCCATCACACTGGCATTTCTTCATAACATGTACTTCCCCTTTTTCGTTGGGTTACTTGAGATCTGACAGACTCCTTTCGAGAGCAACATCTTTATCAAACAACAGTATCATCTTTTTACCCGCCTTTCTCTTAAAAGAATGAGGTTGACTTGTCTGGATTTTCTTACACAAACGCCTGAAGTATTTGCTCGTACCGAAATAATCTCTTTGCATCTAAGATCGTTGTCATCTTGATGATCATTGAGACTTTTCTTTATCACAATTAGGAAACTCTCAAAGCATTTTCATCATTGAACCATGTTGTAGCAAACTACTACGATTGCCGGGTTTTTACAGAGCTTTACAGAGATTTTGGTGAAGAAACAAAGCGATGACACTCTGTATACTCTCTTCACTGAGAATAACCTTGTGGAAAGTATCTAGTGGAGATGATACTAGAAATGTGTATCACATATATTAATAATAATTTATGAGTTTACTCTTAGTTCATACATATAGCCTGCTATGTCATCTTTTGTCCACCCGAAAAATATTTTCAGTGATTTGATTTTACTTTATTGGCTAAATTCATTTTAGTATTGTCAATGATGGTAGTGATCACGAACTTATAGTTCTGTTTGATTTATTTCATCTCAATATGTGTTTTAGTCACCATTTCCTTGAGCAGGACTGTAGAAATCACAAATTGTCTTTTATCCAGTAAAATAAATTTAACTTTTATCCAGTAAAATAAATTTAACTAAAAAATGCTGGCGTTACAGGGACAATACGAGTATTGTTAAGCAAATTATGGTTGTCGTAACGAAAAATGTAGCAAAAATGTATTTACGATGTGTGACGTGTCGGCACTTACAATAAATGTGGATTCAGCATTGTTAAGGGATTATTGTTAAATTTACCATATTTTAACCATATTATTAACAATACTGATTTGTTAGGGCGGAACTAACGATAAATTATTGTTGATTTAAGCATATTGAAATATTAATGCCTTGCGCACCTTTACCATACTTCTTATTGCGGCATGATAAAGAACATTAGGTCGCCATATTTATCGCCACAACAACAGAAAAAATAAAATTTATTACAAACGTACAAACTTTGACCTTTATGATGAGTTCTGGATGATAACTGTGATGATGATTAATTTAATAACATTAATATTTAAACGTGTGAAAAAAATACGCATGTTTCTATTATCGTTGTGAAAACGTATATTTGTACTGTTTATAGTTGTAAGTCAACAGATGGTACCGCTTTTAAAAGAGAAAAAAACATAGACACTCTAGGTTTATTGTATTTAAGCAATCAGATTTGTCTTTGCCGAATTAAAGATACTGACATATTTTTAACCAATTTGCTTAAATGATTTTGGAAAGAATGCTACATGAATATTTATTCTCGCAAATATTAGTGTGAGTCGTATGTTTCAAGTAATAGGAGAGGGATTCGTCTATAATTTAACACTTTTAGAAGGCAAACATTGTAGTTCGAGTCTATCTGTGGGGAGAACCTCAGCCTCACAGGGGAAATTATTTATTGATTTGCGGTGATAATATTATCACTGCAAATGTTAGTAATATACAGATAAGTTGTTGTAAAACTTTCATTACCAATAGGAATAAAGCTAATACATTTCGGATTGTGTTTACGTATTGTAAGCTGTTGAGAACAACCATAACAGTATTGTTAATTTAACAAAACACGCTTAACAATAACAGTTTGTCAATGCAACCATAAAAAGTATTGGTTCCAAAATAACCACATTTTATGGTCCACTTGACCATAATATCACTATATCTACTATATTATTTTTAAGGTGTTCTCTTGTTTTAAAATTGTGGTCCCCTTTCCTTCATGTGCAGTTGTTTCACATCCAGTAACACAGCTGTCATATTTTACTTCCAAATGTTGATACAGTATATATTTGATAAAACCTTTCATTTTCTTGTTTTCGTTTTCTTTTGTGTATAACGATCACACAGATCTGTCATTCATACTCTACCTTCGTTTATGTTTTTCTCTACATAACCTTCTCGGTGTTGTTATATATTTAGCAGCCACTGATGATGTATATTTTCTGTTTCCTTATCTACATAATTACTTATCATTATTTTTTCACTTTTAAATGTACTGGATCTGCATAATTGTTGATCTGGCATTTTGTCTTCGGTCTAACGCTATTTGATTCTAATTCATTTTGTTTAAGTCTCTTAATTTCAGAAAACTTTGTAGTATCAGTCATCTCGGATTTTTTCCTTAAACTATTAATTGATGAATCGACACATGTTTTGTCTTTACCATTTTTGTGTTTGGGAAATTGATGTTAATAAACCAATTTTGTTACGAATGTTTGCTCATAAACCATATTAACCCTTTCTTTACTTCACTGTAAGGTATAAAACGCATTGCTTTTTGTGGTCAATGATTGTCATAAATTGGATAAGATTCCCATATAATTCAGTGCCACTAGTAGAGACACTTTGAGTCTTCCCTCAATATTATGACTTTTACAATGTAACTCGTATTACTGAAGGGAGATTTGCATAGAATTGGCCAGTTACGTGTATTTAGCAAACCTTCATGCCCATATAGGAAGTCATCGTTACTATGGATCCTTTTCCCCGATTCCCAGTATTATATCTTCAATAGAACTGCTTATTTGAACTCCATATCTTCCATTTCTGATATATTTATTTATTCATTAGATACTATGGAGTAGGAACACTAAAATAGTACAAACCATATTATTATAACATCGTTAAAACGCAATAAAATGGAATAAACAAAAGCCTTTATGTTTACTTAATTAATGAAGCAATAATATGAACAATTCTCTAGAAGATCATGAAACTTACCGTTGACACAAGAAAATTAACGTTCCGAAGACGATATAAGTCGCTGAACTTTTCTGCTGACTCCATTTCGCTGACTACAACTGGACCAATCTGAAATGCAATCCTAGGGAATTTAGAAAATAGCGTCAGACTCGAGATCTAAAATACTCGGGTCGAATTCAATTCAAAATTTTCATCATGGACAGTCTAACGCATGTCAACGGAAACATTTTTAGGATAGGATCAACCGCAATCTTTGATGAGGTGGAATGGATGAAAATCAGGTCTGGAGAAGCATTTGTTGCTGGGATAGGTTTTCAAATCACACAAGGTCGTTCTCATGCAGCACAACCACTCATAGGTCCTTCCTCTATAATCATTACCATCCTTCCTCCAGTGGTTGTGTCCTATTGTCTCACTTGAACAGGAGTATCTCCGTTACCGCTCAGCCTCTATGTGAAACAATCTCACTCACGTCAAGCATTGTCACTACCAATAGTACCACATGCCCTCATTCCCTCCTTCAATGGGCCATTGAATTGAATTGAAAAATTCTTTATTTAAGCGGGCGAGGTTCAGCCTATGGCTGTTCTGCCACCTAACCCTTGTCCAAAGAATACATTGAGAAAAAAAAATATATAGACAAAAATAAAAAAAGGTTACAAAGTCAATTGAGTATAAAAGGTAAAAAAAAGGCGAACATATGTAAATTTACAATAATGGAATAAGTTGGAAAACAAGAAAGTGAAAAACATATAAGCATGCATACATATACTAACACGGATACTGTACATACAATACACAAATGCATAAAAGTAACGAGAAAGTCAAGTTAGACACTCTTTGACGGTACAGGAAAAAAAAGCTGCGTGAAATTTCGTTGTTCATATTATACTATGAATATCATGTGTGCTTGAGCTTACCCGCTGTTGGCATAGTAAGTACGTGTTTAATGCTTTCTTGACGGCATGAAATGTTTTAATTTCTATTATGGGATTAGGTACAGCATTCCATGACCTGGCAGCGAATATTGAAAATGATGCGCTTGTTTGTTTAAGCCGATGACGTGGAATAACTAAGTTCTTATTTCGGCGTGTCGAGTAAGAATGAAAAGCAGATCTATTTATTAGCTTCCTATACAGATATTCGGGACATTCTGTTTTAAGAATTTTAAAAACAACACAGCAATAGTGTAAATACCTTCTTCTTGACATTGTCAGTAAATTGTTGTTATTGAGAACTGGCAGAATATGTTCACATTTTCTTAAGCCAAAAGAGAAGCGGACACAAGAAGTTTGAACCTTTTGTATCAACTTAGCTTGGCTTATTGTAAGAAGTGGACCATAGACAGTATCACAATAATCAAATAAAGGTAGTACCAACATTTGTATGAGAAGAAGTCTTACATCTTGTGATAAGCAGTCTCTAATTTTATAAAGATTTCTTAACACCCCTACGGCTTTGGAACATTGGGTAGACACATGTTTGTTCATGGTTAATTTCGCATCGATTTCTATTCCAAGATTTTTTATGTATTCTGAATACTTAATGTTTGAGTCCATTAACTGTAAGTCTAAATCGTAAGGCGTGATTTTATTGAGTTGATGAGAAGTTCCCAGAACAGTGTACGTACATTTTAGCGGGTTAATTACAAACCCATTATTAACGCACCAACTACTGATGGCATTTAGGTCTTGGTTAAGAGCTTCAACCGCTTTCGTTATGTTCTCAGGTAGTGTTGTTATGAGTAATTGGGTGTCATCGGCATAACAGTGAATTTTTGCATGTTTGATAACTGATACAATATCTGCGGAATATAGAGTGAACAATAATGGTCCCAGAATTGAACCTTGTGGAACACCCCTGTCAACAATAATTGCTGAAACTTTATATTGCTGAGTTTGCAAAGTAACCTGTTGTTTTCGATTTAACATATAGGAACTGAACCATTTCCATGTGTTGTCAGAGAAGTTATAGTATTTCAATTTTGCTAAAAGAACACCATGATGCACAAGTTCAAATGCTTTTGAGAGGTCCAATAGAACTAATATAACTACATTTCCGTCATCTAGTGCACGTAACGCAAAATCAGTAATATCTAACAAAGCAGTGGAAGTGCTATGCGATTTAGAAAGCCAGATTGGACAGACGGCAGAATGCCAGCGTTATCAATATGAGAAATAATTTGTTCGGACTAACTTTTCGACTACTTTAGAAAATATTGGCAATATACTTATTGGTCTAAGGTCATTAATGGATTTTATAACAGTCTTTTTCGGTAACGGTAAAACTTTAGCTAGTTTCCACGCAGTAGGGAAACTGCCATTAACCAATGAGTGGTTCATTATGTGTGTTAAAGGAGATAAGATGGCAGGCAAGGCTAGTTTCAGCATCCTGCCAGTGATGTCATCGTAGACAGCTGCATTTGACTTAATGCTATATACTGCCTTTCTTACTTCATCTTCATTCACAAGTCTTAATGTGAATGGATTTCTACAAGTGGGATGCGTGAGTGAATTGTACCGATTGATTTGTTGATCAAACTTAAAGTTGCTCGTCAGAGAAATATGGTATGAGTTAGCAAAATGATAGTTGATAAGGTTAGGATCATTTTGTTCTTCAGGAAGCTCCAAACATGAGTTTTTACGACCTACTCCAAGTTCACGCAGTGTCTTCCACGTTTCTCTGGTATTTTTAGCGCAATTTACACGATACGTAAAATAAGCAGACTTCTCTTGTCTTATTAATGCAGTAGTAAAGTTACGAAGTTCTTTATATTCATCCCAGTGCTGCTGCAACCTAATGCGTTTAAACTTTCGATGTGCACGATCGCGAAGTTTTATCAACAGCTTTGTGTTACTGGAGATGTATGGCAATTTGTTCTTCGTGATTCTAATTATCCGTTTCGGTGCATGTAGGTCAAACAGACTAGTTATTGAGCTCTCAAGAAAATTAACTTTACTATCTAGATTATCCTCTGCTTCAATTTGTTTCCAGTTCCATATCCGTGCGTTTTGAAGAACAATATCCTCCTTAAACGAGTTGTAATCACGATATTGAATATCAAAATGTTTCTGCTCAGGCTTTTGAAGATTTAGGGTAACATACGTTAAACAATGATCCGATGAACCGATAGGTGAACTGACCCCACATGATTCTACCAATTCAGTTCTGTCAGCAATGATCAAATCGAGTAACGATTCACCATACTCCGTTATTCTGGTTGGTTCTTTAATTAGTTGAGCAAGGTCAAAACTATCCAGAATGGACTTTAAGTACTTCGTTTCAGCTTCATCCGGACACAGCTGATTGCAATTTAAGTCCTCCAATATGTAAAGACTATCGACTTGCGGATATAAATGTGTTATAAAATCTTCGAGGACAGATAACTTACAATAAGGGATACTTGGTGGTCTATATACCGATATCACACCTAACTTAAGCGAATTTACCCTAACAACCATAAGAAGACATTCAACTTCCTCTGTTTTCTGTATTTGAACAAGTTTAATATTTAAATTTTGAAGCTAATATACTATAATTCCCCCACCTCCTTTATGTTGCCTATCTTGTCGAAGAATTTAATACCCAGGTATTTCAATAATGCTTGTATCTAATGATTGATCGAGCCACGATTCTGTAACTACGAAAATTGCGCACTGCATTTCCGAAAGCAATAGCCGTAATTCATCTGACAACAAAACATAGCTGCACGTCATGCAATTAAGATCAAAAAGCACTGAACTGCTGAACAAGACTATAGTATTCGTAAAAAATAAATTACATGTAACGTTTCGACCTTCTAGCCAAGATCCTCATCAGACATACACTGAGTCTGTACAAAAAATTACACACATATAAATACAAGCCCAATAGTCTACCTGCTCCCTCATTGGCCGAAAGAAGCAGCCAATCAGGAACGCCCAATCAAGCAGCCTCCCCATTGGCTGGAACAATCAGTCAATCAGAGACGCCATAAAACATCCCATGTTAACAAAAAGAGAATCAACATGAAGCAAACTTACAGCCCCCTAACACCTCAATTAACATACATATTTCTGTGTTTGTCAACAATAATCTTCCATTCTTTATTAATGCTAAAACCTTTGGTCCAGTTCATTAAGTTCTTATCTTCTTATTTTTCTATCCACCAGGCCTCCTTCCATTTTCTAGGCCACATACTATCTTCATGTTCTAACACAATCACTTTTTCCCAGTCCACATTACGTCCTTTTTCTTTACGTGTTTGAATATAGCATTACTCTCTCTCTACCATATTTCACATCGCTTTTATGTTGTTTAATTCTTTCTTTCAACAATTTACCCGTCTCTCCAATATACTTCATATCACAATCCTCACAGTTAATACAATAAATGACACCTTTCTGCTCCTTCTTCCCTTTATCCTTTCCTTAACTTCGGACCAAATCCAACAATTTTCTACTGCCTTTTCTGTACACTCTTACACCCTGCTTTCTTAACATCTTTTTAATAATCTCTGTGTCCTCTCCTAACCCTATAATGCCTTTCCATACCACCTCTTTTCCTTCCTCCTCTCCTTCTCTTCCCATAGAAACCACAGATGCCTTTAAGATATCCCTCTTACTATACCCATTCTCATACAGCTGTTCCTTAAAAACTTTTACATTCTTTTCTACATTTTTGCTACAAATCCTACTAATTCTTGTCAACATATTTCTTATAAAATTTGCTTTGGTGCTTTTATCCACATTACTTTTCTTATTACAATAAATACCAGCATTGCATTCTTTTTGATACCATTGAGTTTTAAGTCTCCTCCCTTCTTTACTCATTAAAATATCAAGATAACATAAGCTACCTCCCTTCTCTATCTCCAGCTCTAACTCTATTCCTTTTTCTTTATCCTCAATGCCTTCTACAAACTCTATCAATTCTTCTTTAGAGCCTTCCCATATACCAAAACAATCATCAACGTATCTACATAAATACTTAATCTTCCCTTTTCTACCACCTTCCTCTCCCATACATTCATAATGATATCAGATAACACAGGACTAATCTTAGACCCTATACTTAAACCTTCCTTAATTCTATATATGTCATTCTTCACTTTGCAAAAACCAAAATCCCAAATTAAGTTGAGAGCTTTCCTAACTTTCTCCTATTTCCAACCTTTCACCCCTTCTTCCCCCATGGCACCCTTAACAATATCAAGTATAGCAGCCCTCTTTAAACTTGGAAACATAGCTTTCACATCCAAACTAAATAAAATACACTCATTTTCAATTACAACTTTACTTGTGTAGTCAATTACCTCTCTATAATCTTTCACTGCCAATGTTTCTTGTCTGTCTCTCACCCACTTTAACACTGTTTTCAATTCACTTTCCAATGGTTAAAAATAATTGTTCTTACAATCCATCACTGGTCTTAACTTCACTTCCTTTTTGTGTATTTTTGGAAAACCTTTTAACACCGGCACTCTTCCATCTTCATTTAACCACTTCTTTAGCCCCTTCTTCTTACTTACTTCCTTTATCTCTTGTATGATCTCTTCTTTCTTCTTATCCACTAACTCGTACTGACGATCGACTAACTCCTTAACCTTGTTATCATACCACACTTTATCCATGACCACTGTTGCCCCTCCTTTATCAGCTCTCTCTATCACTATGTCTTTCCTTTTCTTAATTCTCTCGTAACCTCTTCTTTCTTCTTTCATTAAATTCGTAGTTCTTCTGTGAACTTCCTTCTTTACCAACGACATCGCCTTCCTTCTCAATCTATCTCTGTGTTCTTCCTCTTTAACCTCCATCAACGCCTCCTCTATAGAATACACCATGTCATCAACTCTTATATCCCTGTCCTTCACTTTAAGGAGAAGTGGAAGAACAATAGAAGAAAAGAAATCAACATGGAGCAGCAAGTGAGTTTTTTGCAGAAGTGTAGGGAAGAGAAAATTATACCCAGAAGCATGAGAATCCAGATGAAGAGAATAGAGGGACAGTCAGCTAGATTAAGGACGCTTATAAGGAATGCAGAAATGGAAAACGTGAGGAGTATGGCAGTTGTTTTGAAGAAGAGGCTTAATGTGAGTAAGAAATTCACACAGATATTACAAGTAAAATGTTTAGATTTAGCATCGATATTTGTGAAAGACTGGTTAGTGAAATATTTGAGACAATGGGAACGGTCTTTCAGTAGTAAAGTAGAACTGAGGCTTGGAAAGAAACTAATGGCATTGGGGTTGAGTGATAAGAAGAAGAAAGAAAGAGTAGTGGTGATAGGGGACATACAAGTGTCAGAAGAAGAGAAGAGTTTTCTTTCTTTAGGTTGTAAATTTAAAGTGAAGGACAGGGATATAAGAGTTGATGACATGGTGTATTCTATAGAGGAGGCGTTGACGGAGGTTAAAGAGGAAGAACACAGAGATAGATTGAGAAGGAAGGCGATGTCGTTGGTAAAGAAGGAAGTTCACAGAAGAACTACGAATTTAATGAAAGAAGAAAGAAGAGGTTACGAGAGAATTAAGAAAAGGAAAGACATAGTGATAGAGAGAGCTGATAAAGGAGGGGCAACAGTGGTCATGGATAAAGTGTGGTATGATAACAAGGTTAAGGAGTTAGTCGATCGTCAGTACGAGTTAGTGGATAAGAAGAAAGAAGAGATCATACAAGAGATAAAGGAAGTAAGTAAGAAGAAGGGGCTAAAGAAGTGGTTAAATGAAGATGGAAGAGTGCCGGTGTTAAAAGGTTTTCCAAAAATACACAAAAAGGAAGTGAAGTTAAGACCAGTGATGGATTGTAAGAACAATTATTTTTAACCATTGGAAAGTGAATTGAAAACAGTGTTAAAGTGGGTGAGAGACAGACAAGAAACATTGGCAGTGAAAGATTATAGAGAGGTAATTGACTACACAAGTAAAGTTGTAATTGAAAATGAGTGTATTTTATTTAGTTTGGATGTGAAAGCTATGTTTCCAAGTTTAAAGAGGGCTGCTATACTTGATATTGTTAAGGGTGCCATGGGGGAAGAAGGGGTGAAAGGTTGGAAATGGGAGAAAGTTAGGAAAGCTCTCAACTTAATTTGGGATTTTGGTTTTTGCAAAGTGAAGAATGACATATATAGAATTAAGGAAGGTTTAAGTATAGGGTCTAAGATTAGTCCTGTGTTATCTGATATCATTATGAATGTATGAGAGAGGAAGGTGGTACAAAAGGGAAGATTAAGTATTTATGTAGATACGTTAATGACTGTTTTGGTATATGGGAAGGCTCTAAAGAAGAATTGATAGAGTTTGTAGAAGGCATTGAGGATAAAGAAAAAGGAATAGAGTTAGAGCTGGAGATAGAGAAGGGAGGTAGCTTATGTTATCTTGATATTTTAATGAGTAAAGAAGGGAGGAGACTTAAAACTCAATGGTATCAAAAAGAATGCAATGCTGGTATTTATTGTAATAAGAAAAGTAATGTGGATAAAAGCACCAAAGCAAATTTTATAAGAAATATGTTGACAAGAATTAGTAGGATTTGTAGCAAAAATGTAGAAAAGAATGTAAAAGTTTTTAAGGAACAGCTGTATGAGAATGGGTATAGTAAGAGGGATATCTTAAAGGCATCTGTGGTTTCTATGGGAAGAGAAGGAGAGGAGGAAGGAAAAGAGGTGGTATGGAAAGGCATTATAGGGTTAGGAGAGGACACAGAGATTATTAAAAAGATGTTAAGAAAGCAGGGTGTAAGAGTGTACAGAAAAGGCAGTAGAAAGTTGTTGGATTTGGTCCGAAGTAAAGGAAAGGATAAAGGGAAGAAGGAGCAGAAAGGTGTCATTTATTGTATTAACTGTGAGGATTGTGATATGAAGTATATTGGAGAGACGGGTAAATTGTTGAAAGAAAGAATTAAACAACATAAAAGCGATGTGAAATATGGTAGAGAGAGTAATGCTATATTCAAACATGTAAAGAAAAAGGACATAATGTGGACTGGGAAAAAGTGATTGTGTTAGAACATGAAGATAGTATGTGGCCTAGAAAATGGAAGGAGGCCTGGTGGATAGAAAAAGAAGAAGATAAGAACTTAATGAACTGGACCAAAGGTTTTAGCATTAATAAAGAATGGAAGATTATTGTTGACAAACACAGAAATATGTATGTTAATTGAGGTGTTAGGGGGCTCTAAGTTTGCTTCATGTTGATTCTCTTTTTGTTAACATGGGATGTTTTATGGCGTCTCTGATTGACTGATTGTTCCAGCCAATGGGGAGGCTGCTTGATTGGGCGTCCCTGATTGGCTGCTTCTTTCGGCCAATGAGGGAGCAGGTAGACTATTGGGCTTGTATTTATATGTGTGTAATTTTTTGTACAGACTCAGTGTATGTCTGATGAGGATCTTGGCTAGAAGGTCGAAACGTTACATGTAATTTATTTTTTTACGAATAATATAGTCTTGTTCAGCAGTTCAGTGCTTTTTGTAATTCATCTATTTTGGGAATAATGGAACGGACATTAGCGTGCATCATTATGAACTGAGACCTTTGTAGTATGTTTGCTATTCCCTCAATATTACCATGCGGAGTACTCATTGCGGTACTCGTTCCAGTATGTACACCTTGTATCAGACGTAGATTACCGGTATTCATCGACAAGTTTAGGCAAACCTTTCTCTATGCAACAGCAGTATAACGAAAAACCGTTATCGAGTAAGCTCTTAGAAAGTAAACCGGTAAAGAATTTAGATTTGAACTTTGTACAGTTACACAACTGAACTTCCGGAATTACTTCAAAACTGAATATTTTAGTACCAGTAAAAATTAAAATTACACTAAAGATACACAACTGAATACAAAAGAATACTAACACACATGAAAAAGTAACGTACACATTTACAAATAAGAAACCGGTAAAGAATATAGATTTTTCATTTGTACAGTTACCCAACCTATTTTCCTGTATTACTCCAAAACTAAAAATTTTAGTACAAGTAAAAATTAAGATTCCACCAACGATACACAACTCAAGACTAAAATATACTAACACACATGAAACACTAACATACACATTTATAAATAAGAAACCAGTAATGAATTTAGATTCCCCCCTTGTACAGTTACCCAACCGATTTTCATGTATTACTCCAAAACTAAACATTTTAGTACAAGTAAAGATGAAAGTTACACCAATGATACACAACTGAAGACTAAAGTATACTAACACACATGAGAAACTAACATACATATTTACAATTAAGCATAAACGTCGACACAATATACACCAGCAGTTATTAAAATATATGCTGGGGGTGCTGTTCAAAAGACTCACAAACATGATAAAACACTACACCAAAAACACCACGCACACAACTGTTCTAACGAAATCAATCCACTCTTGCCGTACGATGCTGTGATATTGCTGAGTTCAAAGTGATCGTAGCTCACTCACATTTGTAATGAAGTGCTTTTGTTTGTCTTTCACAACCACTACTTTACCATCTTGCGTAAAAACATGCCTTGTACAAAATTTGTCCGTTGCTTTTTTTAATAGCTGTGACCTAGCTTGACAAAGATCCTCCCTGATTGAAACATCCGAGTTCTTTAGTTTCCTTTTGTTTCTGAAAACCAATGCTCTGGACCTGTAGTTGGTAAATTTAACTATAATAGAACGGTTCCTACCTGGCTTGGTTGGGCCGATTCTATATGTACGGCACAAGTCAGAGTTCTGAAGTTTTACCCCTAACCTATCCTCAAAAAGAGACAAGGCCATTGCATCGGTATTTTCACCGTCACGTTCGAGCAGACCAAAAATTCGGATGCTATTCCTTCGTTGGTACTGTTCTAGTTCTACAATTTTATCATTTAGATCAGCAATTACCTTGTCACGCTTTTCTATTTCATTTTTCACAATGCAGAGGTCCTTTTTCACATCACTCACTTCGTCACTGTTGAACTTCATGGTTTCTTCCAGGCGTTGAATTACTACTCCTATTACAGTCTCAATTATGAAATCTACGATTACCTTAGTAATTTCAGGTGACTGAACAGTCGATTTCACCTCAGTGCATATCTGCTTCAGGAGATCATCTTTCACAAACTGCGAAGAACGTGTGCTTGGGGTATTTCCGCTCCTTGTATGCAATGGCATGATTGAATATTCAATACTTCACTATTAAGGCACACATAAGTTTGTTTATGGACTTCAATGGTAAGCTAAATATTTATAAACACACTGATTATAATCTTCAGCTCTATTTTCATGTGATCACTTCATTTACAGCTAAAAGGTGGGAGAACTCGCACACGCTCCTACAGACACGCCGCCATCTTGGGATAAACTGGGCCATCTTGGGCCATTCACCTCATATCTCGCTCAATTGGCGGGTTGTTCGTTCTCGTTGAATATCTTCTCCTATTTCTGGCTCTCACCTCAAGAATCGCCTCATATTGGTGTTCCATTCAGAAAGATTCGTCCTCTATGAGAAACCGTGCCTCCGAACCTTCCGATTCAATATATCTCTTTCACACACACACAAACCACCACCACTCCAATCACTAGTATTCTTCCTCCACGAGCAAATCCTTCGCCTCCACCTCTGCAATTTAACGACGAACCGCTATTTCACGCTCGCTGTCCAATTGAAATATCGCCACTCCTAGGTGTGATTCTTTCACTCAACCTTTTTCTCTGTTTCACTCGCTGTTCACTTTCACCATCCCAAATTCTTCCTCAATCCCACTTTCTCACTTGAAAACCATTGTCTCCACAATTATAGCTCTTGTCCTGTAGCAGAGCCAAAACCGAAACCTCTGTTTCCATTCCAAGCAACACTATCTCTACTTCTTATTCTCAACTTGCTCATTCTAAGCATCGCTGCTATTATCATGATCACCATGACTCATTCAATCTTAGTCTCTCACGCGAAAACTATTACCACAATCACTACTACTACTACTATTATTGTTACTACTCATCCTCCAATAGGATCTTGCTCGGTCTCGTTCCAAACATTGAATGTCACTGCCACAGTTTCACTCTCACACTGATCATTATCCTCCACCATCATTACTACTCACTCTAGTTCCTTGCTCTGTGTCACTTTCTCGGTCCGGAAATCAAAACTAATCCTCCTCGTAATCTTACTCCAAATCATATTATCATTACCTTACATCAATCTCTCTCTCACTCACATACACTCAAATCACCAGAATCAACGTCTTTACAGTCTCTCCTTCTCACTTCAAAATACTCATCATCACTACAATCATCCTCCTTCAGCAAATCCTTCCCCTGTCCTACTCTCAGAATCCAATTGCTATCACCACCATTATTACTCAGCATAAACCCTTCCTTCATAAGCCTTCACTCTCTCACTCCGAAAGGCAAGACCTCACTACCTCTAATATTCATTGTAACTCATTTTTCGGTCTTACTCTGTCACCCCATCAGGAAAGATCAATCCTCTCACTTCAAATACTAATGTTATCATCACTAGCATCCTTCCTTTGTCCTTCCTCTCTCCCTCCAAGAGTTCACCACAATTCCAAATGTAACTACCTGTTGTACGTACTCCGTCTGTCTCAATATAACCGATATAATCAGTACCGCTATTATTCATTGTAGATCATTCTTCTGTTTCACTATCTCATTCAAATTAGGCCAATCGAGCTTCAAAGTTATCCTTGGAATTGTAGGTTTTGATGTCCCACAACATTTGTTCAAATCGAGCAACGGTGGTACTTCAAACCACTCCCAGAATAACTACTGGCATCTCCTAACACTAGTATGCATTCTGTCTCACTCTACCACTGTAAAAGTTAAAATACGCCCCTCTTCAATCCAGGCGATGGACAACTTCCAAGTTCACTCTTACTGTTACTCCCTCACCTGAAAGTTTAAACCCTTCCCCCGTTTCACTTCCACTGCTTCCTATGTTCCATTCACTCACTCCTAGTCATAAAATCACTATTACTAATACAACTCATTCTAGGCTTCCACAGTAGGTGCTTCCTCTGTTCCTTTCTATCACCCCTAATCAGTTCATCACTGGCACTACTACAAGTCGTTCTAGACACCCTAGATCTGTTCCATAGTTTCCTCTGTTCCATTCTCTCACACCAAGTCGGACCATCAATATCACTACCATCACTACTAAATTTCATTCCGTGACTGTAAAACATGACACTCCCTTCCTCTGTTTCACTTTCAATCTCTAGCATTTCTCCTCCCCTCTCCAAAAATAGAATTTGATTCCTTCGCTCACTACACCTCCTCCTACCTTTCGACAATAGAATTTGCCTCCGTGGCTTCATTCAATATACCCTTCCCCTGTTTCGCACTCTCTAACTTGAAAACAACTTTCAATACTCCTTCGCTCCCAGAGTATTATCACTACTCATCCTATCTCATATCCGCCCCAGGCACAATTCCTAAGCTCAGACACAAGTTTAATAATCCATTCGGTGCGAAAAGACTTGAGTACATGGTCTAGTGCATGCAATAGCTCTCAGAGTGTGGTACAAGCGAAGAAGACTTCACTGTAATGACATCATGTAGTAGTCAAAATATCCCCAGTAGCACATACGTTTATAAAATCTTTTAATATTCGCCTTTTTAACGGTTGTATAGAACGATTTTTGGTTGCGTACAACCGTCGAAAATGTGGACATTAAACTGTTTATAACCAAGTAATGTACTACTGAGGTAGTATGCTGAGAGGCAGTGCCCATGGCTACCACACATAATTACGTGCTGTGCTTAGAAAGGGAAGATTTTTCACGAATTCTGAGAACTTTTGTTTTTCCGAGAAATGTTGAGTGCCGGGTGTTCCCAGAAATTAAATGGCGGCATTAAACAGTCTTCGGTGGATCTATACATGAAAATGAATTTTGAAAATTTGAGGTTTTCCAAGAAATGTTGAGTTACTGATTCTCCAACAGGTGTGATGACTTCAAAAACTTTGGTGATGATGTCTGGATGGGAGGTGTGGAGCGTGTGAGAACTTTCTTGTTAAAGCCCAAATGTCGTGTGAGGACTCTGGAATCCACAAAAGATATGAATAGTTCTTGGGATATTTCCATCTTGACCTAAATTGTTTGGTAACGTGGCAAAAGAGTATTGAAACCTTGATCATTATATAATTTTGATGGTTCTGCATAACGAATTTTCTGTCCTTTTAGGGGTTCCGAGGTCATCGAAAATTTATAAATCCGAAGTTTCAAATATATTGAACAAAGTTGATTGTTTTATTCAAAATTCTGTAACTTTAGAATCTCATTTCTTAAAAACGGTTCCAGATACAGCAAAAACAACACAAGTTTTCGAAGAACAGAGTTAGGGAAGTTATTTTAAAGGAATTATACCAAGTTTCAACGATTTAGCTCCATTTGTTAAGAAGTTACCAATGTCAAGATCAGTTCATCAATATTACATAAACTATGAGAGAGATGTTAAAACTAATGAATTTTTTATCCTGTAGGAATTCTAAAATCATCGAAACATACAAATAAAAGTTAAACATATTGAGAAAAGTTGATTTTTTTTTTTGAAATTTTTGAAATTTAGGACCTCATATCTCGAACACGATTACAAACGCAGTAAAAAATATGTTTCGATCAACTCAGAGAGCACGGAAAATAATTTAAAGAATCATGTATCCCGTATACCAAGTTTCATCGATCTAGTTTCAGTGATATAGAAGATAGCAATTCTTAATAAGGAGCCCCCCTGTTTTTTGGACAACTTAACTGTAGGCAGAGTGTAGGCAGAGTTTATAATTATAAGTGTTGAATGGTTTTACAATTGAACCGGCAGTTTAAAGAAGGAAACAAATCCAAAAAGCTGTTGTGTGGGAAATTAGTAAACACTTTATAATTAATATTAAAGAGTGAAAAGTATGTGACTGGACCGGGGATCGAACCCGGGACCTTTGGCTTACCGTCCCAATGCGCTACCAACTGCGCCACCCACTCGACCCCTTTTCCAGTCACACACCTTTCACTCATACTGTTGATGTTCTCTCTCCAAACCATCTGGGTCGATACTTTATAATTAGTTTATTATTTATTGAAAGGAAACTAAATCACTGAATATTCAAAACAGTCTTCTGATACTTGCGTACTGCTCAGAAAGTTTACAAGTATTGTATTTTTTTTCTGTAGAATTTAAAAAAGTTGGTGGATTTGTTTCCTTCTTCGAACTTATTGAAAAACGTCTGCACATTTTTAAGTGTTGAGACGTAAGAATGGTAAAATCGACCAGAAAATGAAGAAAAACGCAATAGAAACCTTAAAATGGATGTTATTTACAAGAAATAAATGCACAATGAACTCGGAAGTTACAAGTAAGTAATGAAATCATTTTTTTTTCACCCCACAGACAGAAATTTTGCCCTACAAATGTGCAAAACTGCTTTTATACCGTAACATTAATAGCAATAGTTGCTATATATAAATATCTGTTAGCAATAGCAGTTAAAAATATTAGTGTATGAAATCGTACATAAATGCGAGGTATTTATTCCCGTCTGTGAAAAAGGAGTTAAAAACAATATTTTAGACTAAACTATTTACCTGTATCCTATTACGTGTATTGTAAAGTAGAGATATGGACGAAGGTAGTTTATTTCCTACCATAACTGTTATGAAACTATCATATGTAATTATCGGAGCTTTTATTTACTAGTGGAGAAGAAACAATACATCAAAAAATAGTATAATAACTTGCGACAGGAAGAGCTGAGCCATTCTTGCGGATGCGCATTACTCCTTAAGAGTAAATAGTACTTCTAAGCAACTGCATCCAGTTGGCCATTTAGCGTATTGATAGCATGTTGGAGAGCTAATGCAGGGAACCCGGGATCGAAACCTAGTGTAGTTTCTTTTCCTTAATGAAAATAACGTTTGTCTTTTTATAAACGCATTAGGAAATTTAATAAGATTAGTGAACAAACGAATTTGGAGGTTAAGTAAGTTAGGTACTGTATTTTTTTTATTGCACACACGATTAACTTGTGTTTTCATAATGCGCTCTTTTTGTCACTAGTCACAAGTGTCCTGTAGTAGTGTCTCAAATAAGGAACTCCTATTAGAGCGAGACTATTCTCACACAGGCGCATTACTCCTTCACCGTAAATGAGACTGACCAGCAGATAGTTCTCAATTATCAATTTAGTGGATTGGTAACACGTCGGAAAGCTAATATGGAGAACCCAAGACCGAATCATGGTGTGATTTTCTTTGTCTATTTTAAAGAAAAAAAAACTTTTCTCGTTTCATATACATATTTGAAATTTAATAAAATTATATTTAAAATATAATAGGAAATTTAATAAAATTAGTGACCAAGGGCACGTGGAAGTTAGGTAAAGTCAGGTATGGTGTTTTAGTTTATTGCACACGCGACTGAAACGTGTTTTCTCAGACATTCGAAAATAGGACTTAATTTTTTGGGACGCTAGTGACCTTGTTCCCTTCTTCAAACTGACTAATATTTCCAAGGCCAAATAAATCATTCTATAACTGGCTATCATTCCTTCTTTCTACCTTATGATGAGCGCGTATAAATTGAGGTGCGTTTTTAGTAAAACAAAAAAATAATTTTGATTTTTAGATCACATTTCTTCAAATTGCTGGTTCATTTTTTCTAAACTATGTCTGTGAATTGTATTGACTGTGCAATGTGCGTACTGTTTCAACTGCCTCAAAGGAAGAAAAAAGTCTAATCGCAAGACCAGAGCTCTCCTTCAAAACTTCATAAATGAAAAGGAGTTTCTCTTAAAAATAAAAAAAAAACTTTAGGTGAAGGAGTACCGAATCCGGAACCACTTAGTCACAAGTCCAATGCCTTACCTATTTTTTTACCATTTTTTAAAAAATCTGAATTGGACTACAGAATAAGAATAAACTGAAAATATTACCAAAAAAACATTAGATGCAAATACTATTATCAAACAAATTAAACAATAACATTTCAAAATAACCTATTTAAAATATAAACCATTTTAAAAATAAAACTATCCATGAACTGGTATCGAACCCGGTACCACTCCATTAAAACTCTAACACCTTATCCATTACTCCACGTAACCAAATACTACCCAGTGCTTTTGGAGAGCTCTTTATATCAATTCTGTACACGGATAACAGACGCTACTAATTACGTAGTGTTCACACGTCATGGTTGTTCTCTCCGCAGACAATTCTCTGCCATTTTGTTCCGTTCTTCCAGCAGTTCTGTTTGTTTAGAAAACAGGAGACAATGTGTTTTACTATTAACAAACTTCGGAGAAAAGTAGGAGTTAAGCCAGTAACTGCTATTTTTCATCGGTTGTAGCAGTCATAGCAATTTATCCCATGTAGCAGCGAAAAATAACTGCTACGCCAGTTTTGCCATCTCTATTTCGCACCTATTTTTCAAGGCTTTACTATTTTTTATTTTTTTTTGCTTTCCTTGTGTATTGTATAGATGCACCATCCCTTCCAGATAGCAAATCCGGCATAAAGTAGATTTTCACATTTTTTACGTTTATTGCCATCTTCAAACTGCCGATTTAATTTATAGAGAGAGAATATCTTCAACTAGCTCAAGTTATTTCCTGATATGAAAACCGACTTCCCCAAATTTTTTGGTAACTTTACTCCTGTTGAGGTAGTGTGCAACCTTGATCGTTATATGTTCTAGATGATTCTACAAGCCGTCAAGGGGAAAACATTTAATATTTTTGAGCTAGCTTCACTCGTTCTTGAGATATGAAAAAGAACAAACACCCTGATTTTTTTAATAACTTGCCTCTTTGTGTAAATAGAGTGACAACACCTTGATCGCTATATGTTTTTGATATTTCTACAACCCGGAAATAGGAACCACTTATTTTTTATAGATAGCTCCAGTCGTTTCCTAGATATGGACAATTCCCCCCCCCCCCCCCGCATGGAATTTTTACCGCAAGTAAACCATGGTAGATATAAAAGCAAGGGTTTAGAGTTATAATAGCTACTGTAGAGACTGTGCAATTGTGCATAGACAGACTGAGTAGACAGCATGAATATAGTAACCTAGACTATATATCCTAACCGGTAGTTAGGGAGAAAGTGGTAACCCAAAGGGACCCAGTAGAGACCCGGAGGGTAATGGAATATGTTTGTGATGATTTATACGCACAAGTCGTTCTATAGACTCTGTACAGGCTATGGTACGACGTCACCCAACAGAAGTGTGAGATGAGACGGAAAAGTATTAAATGTGTCCACGCTTTCTAGTTTTACTTAAAGCTCGTATATCGGTCAGCTTTTGATATTTAACCCTATGCATAAATACCATTTTTCATTTACACTTGTCCTAGAATCGGCATTTTTATACTACTTGATGCATTATTACTATTTTTCAAACTATTGTCTGAATTATGTCTATGACACCGACCTAAATATATAATACCAATAAGGGCTGATTTTCATGAAAGTTTGTGTTGCTTGGAATTTGGGTGAGTAGCCAATTAAACCACGTGTTGTATTGCGTTTTTTATTGTAAGGTAAGTTCACCCAAATCACAAACAACGCAAGCTTCAATGAAAATCAGCCCTAAAACAATGTGAAACTGAATCTGCCCTTGTTTGGTATCCTTTATAGACAAGTGCTATTAACTCTAAACTTTAAATATCAAATATTTTTCATTTTGTAGATTCACTATTAATAGCATGTGTTTTTGGCGACCAAAGTATAAATGCAAATTTAGATCTAGAAATAACTCATGAAGAATTCCTGAAACACCATCCGAAGCTTCACCGATAATGGAATAGAAATTATTCAGTTATATTCTGTATTAACTTACCTTTATCTAATAATAAACACAGAATATATCATTCATATTAAATTAGTATCAATTTAATCATAATATTATCACAATGTTTCTGTTGTAGTTTAATGGAACATTTTTCCACAATTTGACACCAAATCTTACAGAAAAACGAATTTGTAGTTAACGGTTATCTGTAATGCAGTAGGTGAGCTGCTTTGATTCTATACTAGCCCATTAAATTAAGAAATGTAGTAAAAAGATGTCCACGTTATTCTTTTGTATTATGGGTAGACATGGTTCTCTTTTAATCAAGACTTTGTGTTGCAATGACACGCAAAATGCCGATAAACAATTTGCAGAATTTCTAGCAGACTGATATGTATATCATAAATGAAATAGGGACAATGCACAGTAGTTCTGCGATGATCTACCAATGTTGTTTTGACCGTCGGTCAATCAAACGTGATTCTCTGCTACATGAGGTCCAGGTTCCATTGGACCTTTTGTCTCCTTCGGTTTAGTGTAATGACCCGACGTCCTAACGCATTCATGGATGAATTTACCTTTAGTCATATAGGGAAATATCGATGGGCTTGAAATTATGTGGTAAGCAGGCCTAACCAATGTGAGCGCTCTTACACTCCACGAGGTCCATAAAAAAACTCAAGCAAATCTATGATACTTATAAGGAAGATCAGCGAAGTATTCGACTCCAATTTCTTTAAAATTTCTGTACTGGATAAGGGAAAGAAATTCAGATATATGTCGCATTTATACCGGCGGTAGTAAGAGTAAATACGGGAACAAAACCATTAATCGGATAACCATACATTCCACACCTTGTAGCAAGGCCATATTTTTAAAAGCACACCTTCGTTACATTTACTTGAAATCCTTACATTGGACAAATGAAGGGAAATTAACAACCGCGTATTCTCCATGAAAAAAAGGGCAAATGAGGGGTGTCGCCCTATATACAGGGTAAGTCAAAATGATGGACCCGATTTCATAAATTTATTTTGTGAAATATAATGAACATATCTTAATGTGAGCTACGCGCAAGGAAAGGCAAAAGTTCAAAGTTTAGTTGAGTTTAGTTTATGTCCCGCGTGGTTGCATTGTCTACCGCTACGCGGCGCTGGAAGCAGTTAACGAAAATGGCGCTGACTGGAGAGCAAAAATCGTTCTGTGTGCTGGATTACCATGTAAACAACTCTGTGATGAGTGTTCAACGGTATTTCCGTACCAAGTATGGCAGAGACCCACCTACTGGAAAACCATTCGTACGTGGTATGAAAAATTCAGAGATACGGGCTGCATCTGTAAGCGAAAATCGACTGGCCGTCCTTCAGCTGAGGAAGAGACAGTGGAACGTGTTCGCGCCAGTTGTGTGCGGAGTCCACAGAAGTCTACCTACCGGGCAGCGAAGGAACTTGAAATGCCACAGAAAACTGTATGGCGAATTCTGCGGAAACGTTTACAAATGAAATCCTATCGCTTGCAACTGCTACAAGCCTTAAGAGACACTGATTATGCTGCTCGATTTTCTCACGTTAATGGAAGAGGATGGGTTCGCCGAAAGGTTACGTTACAATGATGAAGCGGTGTTTCACCTTTCTGGGAATGTGAATAGACACAACGTAAGCATCTGGGGAACTGATAATCCCCACGCAGTTGTGGAACACCAACGCGATTCACCCAAGGTGAATGTGTTTTGTGCCATTTCCCCTGAAAAGATTTATGGGCCCTTTTTCTTCCTTGAACCTACTGTGACAGGACATGTTTTTCTTGATATGCTGCAACAATGGCTCCTTCCACAGCTCGAAGAGGATAGTGCAGATTTCATTCTTCAATTGGATGGTGCCCCTCCGCATTACCATGGCAGCGTTCGGGATCATGTCAATGAGGCATCGCCACAGCGCTGGATAGGCCGTGCATCTCAGGAGGATCGAGTTCTTATTCGTTGGCCACCTCGTTCCCCCGATCTGACCCCGTGTGATTTCTTTTTGTGGGGTTTCATAAAGGATCGTGTTTACGTACCACCACTTCCAACAACATTGGGTGACCTTCGCGCCCGCATCACAGCAGCCATTGCAGAGATTGACCGTGACACACTACACAAGGTTTGGCAGGAGATAGACTATCGGCTTGATGTGTGTCGTGTTACGCGAGGTGCTCACATAGAGCACTTGTGATGTGACTGAAAAAAACTTTGAGAGTTACCCTTCTTACCACATGTATTACATTCAGATATGTTCATTATATTTCACAAAATAAATTTATGAAATCGGGTACATCATTTTGACTTACCCTGTATTAGGAAAATAGTTGATTGTGCCATGTTCTTCCAAGACAATAATTGCTTAGGTGTTTCTTTCGCACTACTGGAGAATTTATTAAACCAATTGATTTTGTTTAGACGTTAAATCAACACTAATTCAGTATGGTCGGAAATAAAGTGTTCCGAAAATCAGAACATGCATTTATTTAGTTGATATTGAATGTTCAGTTGAACTGAACATGCATTCCTCAGTTTATGCATTGATCAAGATAAAATGAAGTGTATGGGCAGTAACAGCACTATGGCTTACGTCCGTTACGTTATGCAATGAACACAGGACGGCACAACACTTAGCACACAATTATATACATGTACATCGCATGTGATCTTTGTTCAACACAACATAATTTTCAAAACAGCGTTGCAATTTGGCAAACAATGTAATAATTACGTCTTCTGAAATACATTACTACACATTCGTGGTGTTCATTTTAAGCTGATCAAAATCACACCGTATATGCTCTTGTTCGTTAGTTTCCACAAATAAGAATCAGCATAGGTGAGAACCTTTGGTATGAAAGGGCCATAATCACATCCATTTTCGTATGATTAGTTAAGCGAGCCGCCGTAACTCAGTGATGGATCATTGGCGCAGCAATCAGGAGGTCGTGGGGTCGATCCGCAGCTGCCGACCATCCTATCCCAGTCCGAGCCTTAGATGCCTAAAAGCATTAAATAAATATTCAAATTCGTATGAATTGAAATAATCATCCACAAGGAAATAATATTGAAGAAAATTACGGTCATTACGTTCTGTATTCTACTATTACGGTTAGCTACAAGAAACAAGGTTACACTAAAGCAGTAGCTCTTCGCTTACACAGTGAGTGTGAGTAGCACCGACAGTGAGCAGTGATACCATATTTCGGTATACGTTATTACCGGTCATCAATTGATCTGATTCTTTCATTCCCTTTGTAAATAAAAATAAACTAAGTACGAACCGCCCGAATGATGTCGCATTAGCTGATCAGCTTTATATAGCACGTGTATAGAAGTCAACAATACACCACTAACAAAGACATACGCGATACACCTGTCCCTATATCAATTACTATAATGCAGAAGAAATACAAACTAGTATTTCAACATATTATGCCCGAAATTCGGGGAGCGGTTACATCAAAAACCATATATGCCAGAGCATCACTTACCCAGTTCGCAGCTTAACAGATAGCTTTCCAGAGAGACTTGCCACATTTAGTATATTTTTTCAACCTTACCTTGCCACTTTGTTAGTCCAGTTAAATTAGACATAAACCTGGACATCCAAAAGAACAAAACGAAACCTTCTGCGACATGTAGTACTACTTCTCCTGTATTGCCCACAAAAAGTCCCAAAAAATCCCGCGCGGAGTTTAGAGGCTATGACGTCATCATTATGGCGTCCAGGCGCAAAGACATACTTTTCCTTAAACGACAGTATCTTCTCCCAGAGTTAAGATACAAAGTTCGTTCTTGTGCCAAGTTGAAGACAATGATTGGTCTCAGTAACTTAAATTGTTATGGTACTTATATGCTCTCGCCATATTTAAATATGACGGCTGTTATTCCACAAAACTAGTTTTAGTCCTTCCACCACAAATTTTAATACCAAATAACTATGAAACTTACAGATACCAAAAAAACACTTCGAAATGAAAGTGATAGCGCACGTGAACTACGCATACCTAAATAACGTCTTATTGCTTATATGTAAAATAAATTATGGCAAAACTGACTTCACCAATGTTTTTCTGGTAAAGTTCTAACCCAGATTGATATGTTATACGACCCCGTTCGTATTTAAAAAATCGAGCAAAATTCAAGATGGCCAACTTCAAGGTGGCGGACATGACGAACGTGCGCCTTAAAAGACAGCCAATTAACCCAATATCCATTACCATGTATTTCTTCTATTATCACAAATATTTTACACATAAACCTGTGTTTTCCTACTCAGATCATAGTATAAGTACATATTCTTATTGATGAAACTTTTGGCCACTGCGTCTGTCTTTATGGACGAAAGCACTTTTAATCATGCTTTCTGGTGGTTACCCGATGTTCCTCTACCAAGTTTAGTCAAAAAAAGCTCTTTGAATCGTCGATAGGTTTACTTGTTAGTGATAGGTGAACACCCTCGTAATTGTCGTACGAGTCAATTAGCTGACTGCAATAATATGGAAAAGTTCATATTGTCAGTAATGCCATTAAAGAACATTGAGCCAAAGTATCAGACTGTAAAATTTTAGATAATTATTAGTGGCATACTTACGTGAAGAGATTTACGTTACTGTGTCTCCAAGAGTGTGGTCGTTACATAAGTCAAATGATACAGTCAAGATGATCACTAATTGAATTCCAGGATAACTCACATTTGTATAGAACATTTGTATATAAGTCGAATGGAAAATGTGTGGAAGAGAATTGAGTATTAAATAATACTTTTGAGAGAATGAACGAGCCACTAGCCGTGCAGAAACAGGGCGAAAAAAAGATTAATTTTATGTATAAAAATAAACCGGCCATTATTAGAGGTGATGAAATGTTCGTGTGTTCACAGACACAGTGAGACGTAAAGGGGAAACGATAGCGGAGGTAAAGAAACATAGCGACACACCGACCTCAAGTAGTTGCAAGTCAATGATTAACTGAATGTAATTTGGAGGAACATGGCTTTTAAAAGACATTTTGAACTACAAGGCTCGGGAGGCATTAGAGAAAGCTTTGATTTGTTCATAGTTCTGAGATTTGGGAAATTTAAGTGACTGAGAGTATATTAAAAATATTCTGCAAAATGAAAATGAAGCAAACCGTCCATTGGGTCCCTTCCAATTGCCCTATGAAAGTGGAAGACGGCTTCTAAATTAAAGATTGTCATCACACTGACAATACGGGTTGAGTTTGGCGTAGTTTGAGTTTCTACCACTTTGTAACTGCCATTTTTCTCAGCAGGTGAGGTACTGGTGCTACTATCTATCATTGTATAGGCTTTGACTAGTAAGGTACAAAATGCGTCTGAGTGGCTGAAGCACATAATACTCATGTTCCATTATCTATTGGCTGATTCCGGTAAATTCTTAAATGTGCCATGCAGCACCAAAAAGCGTCAAAATATAAATATGTTGATGTTCTTAATTTGCGAATTGGCATAGAAAGACCCATTATTTAGAATAATAAATATATTAGAATCTTTAAATGCATATACTATTTAACGTATGTGTTTTAATTGCACAATAATAATAATAATGGTTGTTCTTTTGATGTCCATTGCAGAATCTGAAATTTGCTGCAACTCGAATGTTCCATGATCCTAAATTCGTCACAATGAAAAGGAAAATTTTGTCTGCAGTGCTTGACCTCGACGTCCTGGATGTGAAAGATGAAACCAAGGTCTTTGATGCCGTTATTAACTGGGCTAAAACTGAATGCAGAAAACAGGGATTAGACACCACTGGGAAGAATCTGCGAAACGTTTTGGGAAAAGATATCTTTAAAAAAATAAGATTTCTAACGTTTAGCCCTGATCAATTTTCAAGAGTCGTTGTGCCTTCTGATCTCCTATCACACGAAGAAGAGGTGATGATTTATAATTGTATTGTTGCTCCAGATATTTGGGAAGTACCTGGAGACTTCTGTAGTAATAGACGTCCTCGGGGACACTACAATGAATTTAATACATGTGTGTGTAATCCTCGAAAAACCTTGATGAAAATTGTCTCCTTGACTGATCGTCCAGAAAGACTAAATAAGGAGCTTTGTTTTACTGTACATGGTTATGACTGTACTCTGACGGGTTTAGTCATCACTACATACGCTAAATACCAGTACTACACTCCACTGAAACTACGGGAACGGCGACTCTCTCTTAAAATTTACATCTTCAATCGAAGTACGAGAGAACTTACCTTTTTAACAATGACTGATTTCGATGTTCAACCCAGGCACTGGTGGGGAGATGTTTTTGTTGATATTTCCGATTATACAGGATTTGGTTTAACAATTGTTCATTTTGAGTCACCTATCACTCTTTACCAAGATCAAGAACTTATGATATTCATTACAAACGAGTTTTGCATGTCACTGGCTCCTTTTGCTCTTTGTGATATTCCTCCATTTTGTGTCAAATCAAATTATCAAGGGTGTGTTGCTGGCTTCGTGCTCAGTAGATTAAACTCGGAGGATGATACTAATGAAAGATATGAAATTATACACCCTGAGGTTCCAGTAATGCTTTTTGAAACGGAACTAAAAAAGTTTAAAAAAGGATGTAAGGCTCTCAAATGTATGGTATGATTTCCAAAGAAAAAGAAACGTGCTCCGAGCTTTCTATACCACTTCACAGTATTTCCATGTTACTTACCGTGATACCTTAAAAACGTCGATGATAATGAACATTTAAGTATTAATATTCTATACCCGTGACTTCATCATATTATACACAGAGGGAAATATGGCCACTTTTATAAATATCTGTACATTTAGTACAAAAAATTACTTTATTTAAATAAAAAATACGAACAATTGTACTGTGAACTACCAAATTAATATCATAAATATTTTGTTTTCACAATTATTATAAACGAAAACTATGTGTGTGCATTTGTAGATTAAGTGACACAATTTGAGCAATTTCATAGGTAATTGAATCGAGTCGTTCATGGCGTAAATCGAAGTAATTCCACACAGAATTATATTTTTCAAGGCCATTTATTCGTGCTGACTTTAACGATTTATAAGCTCTAGCTCTGTAATATGTGGCATGTAGCAGGATCGAGGCCTCAACTCTTGATTGCCTATTTTGTATTCCATTTTAAATTATCCATATCGCACTTCTGTTATCCGTTGTTCTTTGTTCCTTAGCGCTAAAAAATTGGAAACTGTCTTGAACAAAGTGAAGACATTTTTGCTTGATTCTTACTACTTTTTAGTAATTTTTCCTGTAAAGATTTACATAGATACCTTTTGAGAATTATTGTCTACTGACAGTCCAGTTTTTTGTTGAATTAATTCTACGTTACAGTTCATTTTACATTTAGAAATACGATATTCCACTTTGATATACCAACGCATCGGGATTGATACACCGTACGAATTCCTGTGGCAATACGGTAATAAAATCCTCAGGTGTTAATATATTCTCGTGTCACAGCATTATTTCTCTCTGAAGATGTAACTCCAGATGTTTCTTCAGGAATTCTTTAAATCAGTCAATTTGAGCCGTTTAGTTTTCATTGCAGAAGCTGTATGGAGTGTATATATCTTATTCTTGCAGTTAAGGTGATCCTCGATTACTACTTTATCCAGCATTTTATTAATAACTTCAAGAGCAATGAAAGTATCGATAAAGACATTTATTTTGACTTGCCTCGATTTATGGAAAACGAGCTGGAATCATACCATAAGTTGGAATTTACCACCACTGATGTCAAAAAAGAACTGAGTAAACATTATTTTAAAATGTTCTGGTCACCATGTTAGCAAGAATGGATTGAATTTCTTGTTTGGTGTTTTTATTTCAATGCGGCGATGAATTGTGTTTATTTTTCGGTAAATTCTACATTTCACACGAAATAATGGAGTGGTGTTAAGGATGGCGACCGTGGAGTAATTCAAGGTATTTCTGGAAACTTGCTGACCTGAACCTTCCAAAATAGCATGCATCCTGTTTAGCTTTGGGTTGACACCAATGATGACCACTTCCAACTCAGAATAAATGTTATATTCTTTCCCATTCACCAAGGTTAAGTCCAGTTTGAATTTTATTACGATATTTTCAATCCTGTTGAGGTTATAAAATAAATGGCGGGTGAAGTAGCAAGTGGGAAACCTTGTACTTACCTACACTTCTAGATATTATGTAAATTCCCCCTTTCTGATGGATAGTCAGGTAACTAGAGTGGCCTTAATATTTAGAGGAAGCTTAGTTTAAGACTATCGGTACATCTCTGTAAAATCAGAATAGCATTAATTTTCCAGCCAACGCCATGTGGTGAGTATTTTCTAGTCACCTTCAAAATTTAAATTCATTTTCCAAAGAAGACGCAATGTTGGACTGATCTACAAATTACTGTTTGGATAAGAAAGCACGTTTACGTAGAGATTCCTGCCAAAATGCAGCCAATAATATTTCGGTATTTTCAACAATCGGTAGTTACTAAGAGAATGCGCTTCGTAGGATAATTCGAATTATTCACGCACGATCTTAAATTTACCTTCACCTTGAAGACCCTTACGTTCATTAACAACATTTTGAATTGTACTTCTTGCAAGGCGTACAACAATTATGACCGTCCGCATCTGAAAGTTGATAATATATCACTTCCGACATCATCTTTTGCTGGTAACAACTTCAAAGAATGAGCCGTTTGACTCAATCGGAAATTCAGTGCCGTCACATTCTGCAACAATGTACTCATGATGGTTTACTTGTACTTGAGACCAGGTATACAGAGAGCTTCTTTGCCATTCCGCAAATGATAAATAATCTAGGTTCTTTGTAACTTTTGTATTTAATATTTCTTGCTCCAGACTCGTTTCTCGTTTTCCATAAAAGTAAAATTAAAATAATGCTTTCAAAATTGATTATGATTTCAACAAAATGCGTGAGGGGTAGTTTCAATCAATTCTTTGTTCAGACATAAATGTTCACTGTATTGTATCCTAAGTCTACGTTTTTAAGTTATACGGCCGAAATATGACTAGTTGGATTTAAATGAATCGCTTAACGACATTCCGCAAAGTTATTCATATACCTTTTTGTTTGATTCCCGAAGGGAACAACGTAATTAACACTAATTCAAAAGTCGTTTGCTTTAATAGAAGTGTATCCTTACGGTATATATATTTTACATAAGGGGCAAAATTATGTGGTGTCGAGTCGAGTATATATGTAATACTTCTCCGCCTAGCATCGTTTAAGTCGTAACCGACGTTTAACTTCTTCAATATTATTTACTATAAATATTATTACTTTTTGAGGGAATATGTGTGATAAATTATGTACTTTGAGAAATGTGATTTAAGGGTATCGTCCAATCGTAAAGTACGTTTAACAAAAGTATGAGATTATGTATACATTATAGTTACTCATGCTTGTAGAGCTTTCGTGTGGAATAAAATTATGTAATCAGATTCAGTGGTCGTTTCATTTCAGATAAAAGTGGCATTTTGGTTATTGCACTGAAAAAATATTCGTAGTAATAAGTGTGAGTAGGACACTCAGGCCTCCTGGTTCCGGACAGCTATTTTACCGTTAAGTTACCAGTACCACTGCGAGCCCAGTGGCGACGTTTCTATGTAAACATTGTATTCAGTTATTGTATGCGGAAATTTAAGAAGGCAAAGCTTTGTTAAATATAATCTATGAAAGCCCTAGCAATCTTTCTTTTCTTGTGTGTGTTCTAGATTCCCTCACTGTCAGGACTGTCATTTTATTTAGACATCACGATAAAATATATATGACTACTTGCTTCAAAGAATTATTTTTATCTACAAAAATAATTATTTAATAATATGCTTCCTATTTGGGAGAAAAGAGGTATTTTTTTAATAACAAGCACC
Organism: Lepisma saccharinum; assembly: GCA_022664845.1. NCBI lineage: Eukaryota > Metazoa > Arthropoda > Insecta > Zygentoma > Lepismatidae > Lepisma > Lepisma saccharinum. The sequence goes on from JAGDQP010007247.1 coordinate 54,595, forward strand.
GGATTTAGGCCTCAAATCTTCTGACTGAAAAATATAATAGCATATTTTGAAGTTCCTTATTAACTATATATTTTTTTTATTTCAGTTATTGTTAGAGTTCAATACGACCACACTTAAGCACGGCTAACGCTTCAGTTGTTGCTTATAGAGGTATTACCACTGGAATATTGACAGTTCAAGAGAAAAATCTGTGTTCAATTCTCAATTGCTTGAACGGCAAATTTATTATTATTTTTTTTTTTTCAAAAATTTAGTACAAATAGGGGAAAGTTCTCTGTGAAGGAATTTAACAAAATGTGTAAAATTTTAGATTGTACGGTAAATATCAGTTTCATTAGTTATAATATCCAATTCATTTAATAAGAATAGTGCACATTCTCATGCAGGTAATGTCCAGAACATTATTTTTAATTACATTATTCGAAGGTTCATTTATATTAGATTTACAATTATATGTAAATCTTATGTAAGCTTAGACAGCGACTCGAGGCTACAACGCGAACTACCAATTTCCACGTCAGTGAAGCCGGAAATAATCAATTTATTCAAAATATTCTTCATTATTTTTGTTGATTTTCCCACGTATAATTGTCTTGAAGCGGAGCATGATGTCACCAACTTAAGATATTTCTCGAAAAATTTTAGAAGCTACCTACTGGAAGAAACATGTCTGTCTTCAATCTTTCAAAGACATCTATTATCTCCATGTACTGTAGGAGACAAACAATTGGACATTTCCTACAGAGCTCAGCACGGGGCAAGTGTAAAAACGTTGCACGAGTTCCAGGAGTTTTCCTACAATATATCATTGTGCTATGAGCACTAACGTCATCATACTGTAATAGTAAAAGATGGTCATTTGGGGGTTTCCGGCACGCTAAGCATTTCTTGTATCTTAGAAAACATATGAAGCATTGGAATGAGATTTCTGCACGTAGTCATAAAGCCCGTTATCTCTTCTTTCATTTAATATATATTTCTCTTTGTACATCTGAATACTCTGGTAACTGATTGTATTTAAATGAAACTAGTGCGATGTTTCGGGATTGCCCCACAATATGGGGAACTCCGACACTTTGAGACACTTCCGACACCAAATAAAAACATTTGACAATTATCATTATGCACTCAGTAACGCTTTACGATAAATTAACATTGCATGTGTAAATGGGATCTGACAGATTACTTTGAAATGGAATGGCTTCAAAACAAATTATATCGGAGAACCTGAGATGATTTTGCAGCTGTAGCAAGAACTCATATATTTCGTACCGTACCGCACCAAAAGCTGAAGCCATGTTTTCCTTTCTCCTAGAGTCTTTCTAAGTCTTGGAGGAGTAACTGTTACACAATGTTTTGTATGCAAAATAAAGAGAGACTGTGATAAAGAAAGTAAAGAAATATACTATTAGTGAAGGTGTAGGAAGTACTCCACAACGTAATGCCTCAATTGCCACAAATGCCTAATATTAGAAATATATTAATTCTTGGAGTTTGTACCACTGGCTAACGACAATAAAACTAACTGTGCACAACTTTACCCTTTGATGGTGTGCAATGACTTCGAACTCCATTACCAACTCTTCTTCACGAAAACTTAAGAACCGAGTCCTCTATTTTAAAGCAGGGTTATTTTAGTCACTTTTTCTGTACAATTTACCTTACAAATATGATTCTGGTCCTTCAAAAAATACAACATACAAAATAAAAAATCGGAGCATACCTTCAGTTCACTACGAAGTCTTTTTCTCGAGTATTGTCTATATCATGAGCTGATAATGATGGAATATAAGCTCACGAGCTGGCAATGATTCTCGTATTAATATTTTGAGAGTCTGGAAAAGAATAATGACATTTCCATTATTTCATATGGGAAACTTTGGACCGTTTTGGCCCAATTGGTAGGGCGCTCACCTCTGGTGTTAGCGGTCGTCGGATCGATCCCTGCTTATGCCATGTAGACTTTGTGGTGGAAAAACATCGCGTGCGTGGATCTCGGGGTCCTTCCTTTTCCTCTTTCTTCATTTCCACCAATTCATCCCATCACAATGCATCCGTCCTGAGTCAAAGTTGCCTAAAGTTCCTAAAAATCAATTTCAAATATGAGAAAATATGATTTATGATTTTATATTTTCACAATGGGAATTAATGACGTAGGTCAAGGCACCACTGTATACTAAAATAATATAAAAATGGCACTGATAGTAATTGAATGGAATTTATTATTTTTGAATTTGTTGACGGGACAGCCGCAAGCCATAGTATTGTTATCGAACATACAATTAACTTCAGCTTGTCGAATTTGTCACTTCAGATAATACGGCCATAAAACACTACGAAATTGTCTTAAAAACCGCAATGGAAAGTATGCCACAGTTGTTTCAAAAGCTGGCCAATTTGTGAAGCAATTTTAAATAAAATGTTATATTTCTTGGATATTCGACTCGTACTATTGCTTGAAATATTACTAATGCAATGACAATTATTATTATTACTATTATTATTATTATTATTAGTAGTAGTAGTAGTAGTAGTAGTAGTAGTAGTAGTAGTAGTAGTATTTTAAGTGGGGAATCTTACTAAAGAATATTCACAAAGGTTAATAAATTTTAAACAGATATCGACAAAATTTCTAACCCTTTAAAATGTCCACGTTAAAAATTGAAACTACAGCACAACAAAGGCGGTGTTTACACAATTTGAAGATACTGACGTACGGAGTACGCTCTGAATTTGTTGCTAACCGAATATCAATTTAATTTGCCATGGTTGTAAATATTTATACAAAACGTAATTTATTTTATAAGATTAGTTTTGCTTTACGTTCACAATATCAGGTAATAACTTAGTTGTGAAAATTATCAAGTGCGTGATTTTTGTCAGAAGGAAAAGAAACATTGACTAAAAATAAAACAGAGCGATGAAGCAAGTTTAAAAAAGTGAAACTAGAGAGGATCGTAAAAACCGTGGAAAGGAAGATTTAGGTAATGAAAACATACTGAGAACAAATTAGTTGGTGAAATCATGTAAATACCGAACTCAATTGAAAAACTTAAAAAGAAACTGATTACCTGGTAGATATTAAGTTCAACTAAATTTACATACTCGTACAATAACATGTTAAACAATTCACAGAAGAATTGGTTTCTGCAGCGATCGAGGGTGCTGATTTATCATTACGCTAACACCATCACGTCCAAATTCTGTGAATATAGGATTTTCCTTCAGCCTTAGTGGAGTGACGAACTGTGTATGTTTCTCAGCATACTGACATACACATGTCTTTGTGTCACCTGAAATTAATATCTAGTTCTACCTTACAGCGCCATTTGCACATAGATTCCTCAATAAAAAAACATCCATACTTAATGGATGAACTTTGACACTCAACATCGGAAGGCATCTACTTTAGCTCAGGTCAGAAGAATGGTATATATATATATCCAAAAGTTGGTGGTAGTAGTAAAATCTTAGGTGGTAGCTCAATGGAAGAGCCGCTGGCCCATAAGTAGCAGACTTGATCTCGATTCCCGGCAGCTCCAGAGATCAATATTCTTTCCGGTCTGAGCCTTAGATGCCTAAACACCTTAAATATAATTCAAAATCAATATTATTTTAGTATTTTTCAACAGGAGAGGAAGTGAATTACACAGAAACCATATACTGAAAAATCGAATTAGCATCTTGGTTGAATGAAACAAAATGGAATTTAATTCAATTCTGGTCTTTAGGCATTTATGCCTCAGGTCCCATATGGTAGATGAAAGGATACTGAAAATTCGACCAGGACCTTCTTTGGGGGTACCATCCCAAGATTTGCCGGCTGAAACTGAAAAGAGCAAATAGAGAAAATGGAAGATAACTCAAAACAGTATAAAAGATATAGTAGATTAGAGTAAGAAACAAAAGGGAAAACTAGAATTGAGAAATTATAATTTTTACTGGGTATCCTGCATCTTCCAATCTTCGATAGCTGAGACGTTTTCGTTGGGGTGATGCAATGACCTGTGAATGTTAAACACAACAGAAACTATTTTTGCATGATTCATTGTCTATATGTGCTTTTAGTAAATTGCGTGACCATAAGCACTATTGTTTTAGAGACCACTCATATATTGTACGTCCGCCATATCGATTTATTGACTAACATTGCACAACACGTGTGCAACAAGACTGACGTGGCATTGCTTACTGGCCCCAATAAGGAGCAGGAAGTATATCATTAACAATTGAAGTTGGGTACTCGTCGAGAATAACGACGTAAGTTATATTACAAGTTTGGTTTACTAATACTATTTTCTTCGGATTACATTCATTTCTTCTACTATAATTATAGCGATCATTATTAATGTAATTTATTTTACTAAACTTGCACTTTTTTCACAAATAGCATCTTGAGATGTTCTTCACTTCAGAACGCATGTGAACCACTTACCATCCACAAAACAAGAAAATATTATCAAACGTTGTTAAAAATAATTCCTTTCTCTATTATTGATGCATTTTGAAAGTATTTCCTCAGTGGTGTAGGCTAGTTTATACATCTATTCCAGGGATATTCACACAAGTGAAAATTCCAAGTCTATTTCCAAATATAAACTGCAAAAACTATACCTTCGAACTCTGGGTACAAAATGCCATTATGTACCCACAACTTTTAAAAGACAGTGGTGAATCCAGGGTTGGATTTAGAGGGGTGGTTCTTTGCCTCCCAGTTCTTGCGGTGGAAGAGATTAATAGGAAAAAAAGACGGTAAAATATGAATCCCTGTGCCTGTCGCTGGCTCTGAAAAATAGGCGTTATAATGTACCCACTATTTTTGAGAACCATTTACGGGTACAGTGATGCATATTCTACCATCGTTTTTCTATTAATCTGTTCCCTCCCAAGAACTGGTAGGCAAAGAACCACCCCTCTAAATCCAACCCTGGGTTCACTACAGTCTCTAAAAAATTGTGGGAATATAATCGGCATTTTGTACCCACAAATCAAAGGTACAAGTTTTGTAGTATAGGGAATCAAAAACACTCTAAACATAAGAGAGAATAAACAGGAACTGATAGGAGGTTCTTAACATAGAGACCGCACTATGTATAGATAGATGAAAAACAAGAAAACACACACACATATATATATATATATATATATATATATATATAAGATTCTTCCTTATAGCCTGCTTGCTCCTGTACGTAGGAAAAATATTTTGATGACCGAAAGGCAAGCTATAATTCTTACCCCGGCATTTGGTCGGGGAAAGTGGGGGCGACCGTGATTAACCGACGGCCGGTCCAGGATCAGGTTATGAAAAGAGTTAGATGAGCGACCCAATGTTGGACCAACATGAAAATGTCGACGCGTCGGCAGGTAGTTGTCTTTGGCCCATCGTTCGGTCCGGCAAATGTTACCACCTGCTCCCTACTTTTTCGCGTTCCCTGTCTTCATTCCATTATTTTTCGCCTTCAGTTACAGATGATTTTTTTTAGTTCTTCGCGGCTAGATTCGAACCAGACATCTTCTGATATATCATGGCGTATCGTACTGCGACCCTTTAATCGCTAGTCTGCAGGTGCTTCCTTTGGGAATCATACGTCAAATAGATAGTTCGTGATCTCAGGCATGGAATATCTTAACACGGATGTTATATTCATTACAGAATTACTTTAAGAACGAAGCTGTGGATGTTTCACATAGCGCCTGTTAAAGTACGGCAGGGATTAACGTATTCTGAAATGCAAAATGTATAGCAATGTAGGAATTTTCAACTGAATTCTTGTGCACTATTTTACGTAGATAAACAGTAAAATATAATATAGGATCAGAAACAATGCTAGCAACATACAAAATATTCAGTAGACATGATTCAATAAGTGTGGCCAACCAAATATTTTTTTAAGCTATGCTACAAGCTGACAAACATGGTCGCAATTATATTTTGTAAAGTGATTTTCGCATACAAATGATATTCAATTTGAATTGCGTAATATTACGAGGCACTGGATCACTGTAGACACTCCCCTTCAGTATGCTCCACAAACAAACATCAGGCGGGGTGTGATCAGATGAGTGAGCAGGACACGGATAGTCTGCCTGTATCGTGATTCAGAACCTTAAAAGTTATGGTGTAGAAGCTGTAAGTATTCACTAGTGGTGGGTTTCTTGCTGAAATCATTTTATGTTAAAACACAGGTTGATAGATTTTTTCCTGATGGATTTTTATGACTGCACAGTGCTGACCTTGCTTGACGGGATTTTGCAGCTAGCTACATTGTACGCTTTGTTGGAAGAGGTTTCTGGTACTGTAACGCAAACAGTTTCTAAACAATTTTCATGATCCGGACACCATTTCGGCCAGTTCTGTATGAGCTGAAATAATGTTTCACAAGAAATGCTTTCTCACGAACGCTGAAGGTTCTTACGAACCGCCTTTCAGTAAACCTGCTTTCTACAGGAACTAAAGTCACATTGACTCTGAACAACTCTGTTTTCTTAACACCACGGATGGTGTATAATGTTGGTGTCTTTCAGTATTCTTTCACGGCCATACTGTATTTCTTCATTGTGCTGATTTTACGGTATTATACTAGTAAATGCTTATACAACAATACTTCTATATATGCACCAGGATTACTGTTATTTTTTTTCTAGATTCAAGGTATGATCAAAATATCGTGATTGTACTGTTATCACCTGCAATTTGAGTGTCCAAGTGCACATTAATTTGATATATTAATGTTTTTAGTACCCGTTCATTAGTAAGGTTAAATATCACTTCATTTGTTATGTTAATAATAGTAATAATCAAAGCAAGTCAGGCGACGCCGGCCCGACGTCGGCATTTGGTCGGTGAAAGTCGGACCGACGTCGGCAACCCAACGTCGGGCAAACATCAAAATTCCGACGCGTAGTCGGGAAGTAGTCACTCGCCCATCTTCTTCCCGACCCCTTTCACACTGCAATAAATTTGTTTAATGAACTGGATGATATATATAAGAACAAAAAGAAATAGACTGTAGAAAAAGAAATAACTTGTATTATAGCATGTCTTTTATTCCATTTTTTCACCTTCAATTAGTGTTGAAATTTTCTGCACTTGTCGGTGACCGGATTCGAACCTGCCATCTTCTGATCGGTGTATCATTGTGCGCCGCTTTAACCACTACTCCACTTTTTTTTTTTTTTAAAAAAAAAAGAACGTTGTTTGCCCTAATCAAGGTTGTTTTTCCTTATTCAATCAATTCTGTCAGCCCTCTCAACTTTACGTTACTGAGTTACCTAACTTCTGACAGCACAGTTAAAATCACATCCATGCCAGAGGATGGATTCAAACCCGCGATCCTCAAGTCACCAGACTACTGCACTAACAAGCACGACCACCTGGATCGGCAAAAACAGAGAACCCTGTCCAAACCTTTTCGTCAGTCAGATACTTCTGGAAGTCAGACATGGAATGTAGTAAGACAGACACTATATTCATTACAGTATGACGTTTAATCCCGGAAGTGTGGATGTTTAATCTACATTTTAGTGAATGTTTCCAAAGCAAATCATCATAGAAAATTCAACTTCAACAAAACGCCGAATTATGCAATAGGATTACTGTCACTTTTTCTATATTCAGATGATCATCAAAATAACGTTATTATACTACTATTATCACCTGCAAATCTATCAGGGTTTCCACAAGGATTTTCAATTTGTGGGTGTGAAGTCAAATTGTGAGGGTGTAAGTAAAGTTTTGAACGGTTTCTATAGATTTTAACAAACAAAATTTAAAGTTGGGGTGTTGTCCAGACTTTGGGGATAAATAAGCTCCATAGGAGTCTGGCGGAATCACTGAACTCGATGTTTCCCAGTATGCATGAATTTTAAGTTTTTATTTAGTCGTTGATTAGTAACGTGAAATATCATTGCATTTGTTGCAGTAATAATAATGTAATGCAATATTTATTAATGTGCTACGATCAGCATGGTGGCAATACAGCACTAAGTCATACTAGATACACATAGATATACAAATAGCAGATAGATATACAGGTAAACAAGAAGTTGTTAAATATAGAAGTCTGATAGCAATACAATTATTTTACATAATAGTTGTTGATGAAACTTTAAAAAAAACACACACACACAAACTGTCAGTATCAGACAGTAATTTATAATTTTCATTTATGACCTTTAGACATCTAATGCTTAGGTCGGGATAGGGGAGGGAAAGGATTCGGGAAGGAGTCGGCCAGGGCCTATGCTGAAGGTGTTATCCTAGCATTTGCCTGGTGCGACTGAGGAAAACCCTGCAAAAACCTCAGCAGTCAGGGTGAATTGAACTTATAATCTCCCAACGCTGAGCTACGGCGGCTCGGTCAATGTTCTACAGATCTTGAGAATAAGGTAAATTAAATGTATAACATAATATCCTGAAAATGCAATAATAATATCCCTATATAAACAGAAGTCGTGAGTCGTGACTGATCGACATATCAACGTACAGGCCAAATGGCTTAAGTTAGAAACTTGAAATTTATGGATAATCTGGCTTTAACTAACCTATTTCACTGATATTTTGTAAGAAGCAAAACAAGGGATTATTTCGAAAGTAGAAATGAAGAAAAAAGGTAATTTCTTAAAAAGAGAAAAAATGCTGGCTTGAGGTGGGATCGAACCCGATACCCTTAGAATAGTGCTTCATCCACTATACCATCCAACCCGATACTCGACGAAGGCTTCCGAGTCTAGTAACGCTGCGAGCAACGGCTAGTAATAATAATAGATTATAAGTTCTTGATCCCACATTAGAATTAGATTGTGAATTAGAAAATACAAAATGGATACAAAAAAATCAGCGCCACTCCAACTGAGCTGAGATGCGTCGAATAGGTTCTCCTTTCTATATTATAGACCTGCTGGTAGAATTCTTTTGCGACGGTATGCCGATACTTTAGTTACATAAAATCCAGATTAAAACGGTAGGAATATGGACGAATCCCCAACCTTTTCCCGACAACCTGGAAGTGGGTGGGGGCTCACTTATTCCCTGACCATCAAGAATATACGGGGCCCCGCTCTTTTCTCGACCATCAGGAAATGGGCGTAGAGCCATCTTTTCCCGACCTACACCAATGGACAGAAGCCCATACTTTTACCACTATCAAGTGTTGGGGATTGGTCGGTGTTTCGCCTCTATGCCGACAAGTCACAGAGCTAAGGAGGCCCGGAAATAGCCCGATGACGAAACGCCACTTGTGGCTGCAGGCTGACCATCCCCTATCTACTTCCCGAATACTAGTCTAGATTCTGCCTATCCAAGACGCCGACCCGACCAAAAGCCCCGACCATTCGCCATCTTTTTCCACATTGGCTTGCTGGGATAAAACTATTATAATAATAACAAATTGGAAGTTCTTTACATGAGATATGTTTGTCCCCTTTCTTTTTGAAAATGTAAAGAACTGTTTCCCTCTTCATCCTTTACAACAAAGAAAATACAATTATACTCATTATTCAATGGAAAGCGAATCCTAAAATCTCTATGTTCTGTGGACATTTAATTTCATAAATATGAAGTAAGAAATACAAAATCGATACAAAAACCAAAATTGCGCCGCTGCAGATGTGCTAGGATTCGTTGCCAAGACTCTCCGTTTTATAGTCTAGGCCTGTATGCAGAATTGTTCTGCAACGGAATGCCGATATCGGAGTTATACAAATTCCAGATTAGAACGGTCGAAAAATGTCTGGATCCTGAACCTTTCCCCATCACCAGGATGTAAGCTGGACTCCAACCTTCCCCCACCAAAGGAAGTAGACGGGACCTCACTTTTTTCCGACCATAAGGAAATAGCCGGGACAACAACGTTTCCCCTACCACCAAGAAGTGGGAAGGCGTCAGTGTTTGCCAGATGGGTGGAACTGAATTTCACTATTAAAGCCCCAAAAATTACCTCCTTTCCAAGAAAATCTCCTACGCCTGCGATGTGTAACATAACTCGGAGATTCCACATATACAGTGAAAGAATGTTAAGTCCGTTCAGAAGAAAAAACATATAGAAGTTTGGGATAACTTACCACCTGTTTATGAGAAAATTTGCAGCCCAATATGTATTTCACTGTTACAAATCATCTCTGACAAACATTTTCCATTCATACTTCGATTTTTATTTATAGCCAATTATTATTTTATTGTCAAGGCTAGATTGCATGCTCCAGGTTGGAAACTTTGTATCTCGAAAGAGAAACGAAATGATATGTGAATTTATTTTCTTGTGTCAGTGTCACGAATTCCTCTGTGAAATTTGCCCTACACACTAAGACACCCTATATATACAGATGCTTATCAGAATAATGGAAACACCTGAACGAAAGTGCAATTTACCAGATTAATATGGTGTCGGGTCACCTTTCGCCTTCAGAACAGCCTTGATGCGACGTGGGATGGAGGCATAGAGCTCGTGAATGGTAGCAAGTGGAATATTACACCATTCCTCGTGCACGGCATCGGCCAGTTCTGTGAGAGAGAATGGAGGTGGAAATCGTCGCCGGAGTCGTGTTTCCAAGATGGACCACAGATGTTCAATTATGTTGAGATCTGGGGATTGGGCGGGCCAGGGGAGGTGTAGAACTTCATCCCGATGTTCCTCAAACCACGCTGCAACAACTCCAGCTGTGTGAATGGGTGCATTATCATCCTGGAATATGGCCTCATTGTCCGGGAACAACATCCGGACCATAGGATGCAAGTGGTCTCCTAAAATTGCGACATAATCGTTGGCAATGATGCGTCCGCGAAGTGTGACCACAGGACATAAATGAAAACCATGATATTGCGGCCCACAGCATCACCGTGCCGCCGCCATGTTTCACAGTTGGGCGGAGACATTGCAGATCATACGCTTCTTTGGGCGTTCTCCACACATAAACACGGCCCGTGGTTTGGAATAGGGTGAATGGTGACTCATCCGACCATACCACACGTTTCCAGTCGTCAACGGTCCAAGTTGCATGGTCGCGGCACCATTTGCGGCGTGCTAAAGCGTTCTGGTCCCTGATGAGAGGTTTGGCCCGTGCAACACGACCCCGTAAGTTCATGTCATGTAATTCGCGGCGGACTGTGATTGTCGAAACAGGTTGGGGGAGGTGCTGATTGAGTTCCTCCGTCACTTGCGTCGCAGTGGCACGACGGTTCCGCGTGACAATGCGCTTTAATACCCGGCGTGCCCTGTCACTGATGCTTTTCTTCCGCCCACTGTTCCGCTTCCCCGATGTGGTTTTCCCGTGTGTTGTGTAGGCCGTCATCACCTTCGACACTGTCCCTGGCGACACACCTAACACACTAGCCACTGCCGCCACACTCATTCCACTTAACCGCGCACCAACAATTTACCCTCTTTGAAACTCTGAGAGGTTTCCCATTTTACACTACCTCCGTCTGCTGCAGCCACTGCACACTCCTGTTCCACGACGCCAGACGTAGTATGGAGACAGACCTAACACACCACCAGCAGTCCGGCGCTGCGGTCGCCACGACACCACTGCCAACCCATACATCTGACGTGTTGCCAACTACAGGTGTTTCCATTATTCTGATAAGCATCTGTATATATATATACAGTAAACCCTCGTTAACACGAACTCGCTTAAGCCGAACACTCGGTTAGGACGAACAAAATTTCGGTCCCGGCATCGCTGTACGTTATCTTATAAGAAGTTTTATCGGTTAACACGAATTTCGGTTAGCACGAATTACGAACTAGTTTTTAGTCCCTTGAGTCAGTAAATGTTTTCATTTAACACGAACTTTCAATCCTTTGTTGTTTTTTTTCAGATCATTTTTCTTATTTTAGATTTTACTCCAGATCAGCTTTTGTCATACAGTATTTATACAGACGAAAATTGCCTTGTAAATAAGAGAAAAACCAGAAACTTGTATCTTTCCTCTCTTATGAGGTGTTGATTCTGTCCTCCGTCAAGCGCTGAACATACAGGTGTTGTGTTTATTTTATAACAATTTTAACAACAGTTGCTGTAACATTTGTTATTGGTATAACAATTGTTATAACAACAATTTTATAACTTGACCTGGATTTTCTGCGTGAAAATTCCATTTGCGGAGGGCGCTTATGCTCGCTGTTTCCACCACTTGACCTTTCGGGAGTGGGCAGTATTGGCGCTATTTTTTTCCGTAAATTTCACCTCTGAAGTTAGGGTGCGGACATTTTTCGAGCGAATACGGTAACAAGTGCAGTTCTGTGTTTAGATGTGCTTTTCTATTTAAAAGTGCGAGAGAAGTTATGGCCAAGAGGAAGCAGACAAGTATAGATATGCAAACAAAACTAAAAATCCTAGAGGAAGTAGACCGTGATGTGTTGAAGAAAAGTGCAATTGCTGAAAAGTATGGACTTCCCAAATCTACCCTATCCACAATACTTAAGGATCGTGAGAAAATTCTTAATGCTGCTGCATCGGGTTCCGGGAACAAATCTAAGCGATTTCGCAGTGCTAAGTATGAAGATGTCGAAACTTTACTTCTAGAATGGTTCAATCATATGCGCGCTTCCAATGTGCCTTTAAGTGGACCTATAATTCAGTTAAAAGCAAACGAAATTGCAAAAAGCTTAGACATTCTCGATTTCATTTGTTCCGCTGGTTGGCTTTACTGGTTCCAAAAGAGACACTCAATTTCATCATTAGTGATTTGCGTTGAAGCAAATAAAGTTGATGAAGAAGGAGCAAATAACTGGTTGCGTGAATTTGATCAAGTGAGAGAAAAGTATGCCTCGTGTGATGTGTACAATATGGACGAAACCGGACCTTTTCTACAATCTTTTTCCAAGTCGTACCCTTGGAATAAAAGGTGACAAGTGCCATGGTGGAGGGCGCAGTAAACAACGTTTGACTGTTGTTCTTGTATGTAATACAGACGGCAGTGACAAACACCGTCCTTGGGTGATCGGTAAGTCCGAGAAACCACGTTGATTCTTTACCTTTCAACTATTCTCACCATAAGAAAGCTTGGATTGACAGCTCATCGTTTCGTAAGTGGCTTCTTCGTTTCAACAATCGAATGGTGGCTCAGAATAGGCATGTTCTTCTGACATTAGATAGGTGTATAGCTCATAACATACATGATCTTAACTTAACCAATGTCAAGGTTCACTTCTTCCCCCCAAATGCAACGAGTTGTCTTCAGCCTTTGGATCAAGGCATCATTGCCCTTATGAAGAGGTTGTATCGAAAGCTACTTGTGAGAGCTGCAATTCGCGCTGCTGAAAAGGATATGGAAACGCCAACTTGGAGTGTGCTTGATGCAGTGAAAGCTATCGCCGCATCTTGGGAATCCGTGTCATCGCAAAACATACAGAACTGTTTTACAAGAGCCTGGAGACATACAGACGCTAATCCTGTTGACGATTTAGAGGGTGACAACGACAGTACTTTAAATTACGAATGGAATACTCTACAAGATGTTGCGAACCCTGGAGTTAGTTTTGAAGAGTTTGTTAGTGCAGACGATGATGTTGCCGTGTGTGCTCCAGTGGAGTCTGGTGTACAAGCAGTTGTGTCTGAGGTGCAAGAAATGTCATCAGAAGAAAGTGAGGAGGACAATATTATTCCTCCTACCCGCCAGGATGTGTTACACGCCTTGGAAACTTTAGAACGTTTTGCTGCAACATC
>JAGDQP010007248.1:0-15960 GCA_022664845.1 Lepisma saccharinum
CATACTCGTTTCGATGTTTATCACATGCACGCACATAATATCATAGGCACGCCCATACAAAATAACGTAAATAACAACATAACATCAGAATTATCAAGCATAAATATCGTGCATTGTGCCCTATTTTTAAGAACTGATAGAAACAGACCTTTTCTCTTGTCTTTCATGCATAACGTTAGTGTTCTATGGAATTCATTAAAATAGAAAAAAGAAAGAAACCATGGGTTTTAAAATTCATTTATGTTGCTCCATGTTCGGTAAGGATCTTTTCTATTGGACAATTTGAAATATACTTTTCAGTACCCTTCAACTAGTGGCCCACCTAAAATAAAAATGGTGTTAGGTTTCCTATTTTATTGTTTGAAATGGGACTCTCTTAAGTTTTTCATTATTTGCTACATACTACAAGAAATCACAATAAGCTTAGAGAAAAATCGTGTATAACAAAGTCATGTGAACATAATTTTGGCCATGATAGTACGTTAAACAATTGATAAAATTTAGTTGCTATATTCAATAGTAGTTTTAGAAGGTTTTCAGAATTTGTAGTTCTAAAGTTTCTGATTCAAACAAAACGCTGAGTCGTTCCTTTGTTATTAGGGAAGTTCTGAGTTGCTGAAATCACAATAATCTAATATTGCTTTTGACATTATAGTTATTTCGTGGTATATTACTGAAATAACTATTGAAATGGCCAGTAAAAAGGGAAATAACTATTATACTGACTATGGAGATGGAAAAAGTAAGAATAACTATAAATTGAAGAAAGGATCTGAAATAAAGAAGTTCAGGAAAAAAACAAAGGAGAAATCTCGCAATTTGTTTTAATTTTTCTATAACCTTGACATTAAGTAATACTTTATAGTTGGAAACTCATACATGATGAAGACACACACAAGGTGTCACATTTGTTATTAGTGTAAGTTAGGTAATTCAGTTAGGAGATATGACAACAAGTTATTTACACAGTATTGTTATTTTTAAGATTTATGACGTACCAACTGATTCGTTTTTTTTTAAATTAAAAGCTTTCCATTTTAAGCTTCTTTTATTCATTTCTATGTTGTTTTCTTTCGAGTATTGTCATTAACTGGTAACTAAAAAGCCGTTAAATTTCCTCATAAATTTCTCATTAAAGTTTCCTTAAAAAGAAGCCAGGGAACTTCTTTACAGTAACATTATTCAGGAAAATAATAAGCATTTCGACGTGCGAGAATATTTCAAACGGTAAAATCACATTAAAAAAATAATTTTACTGGACACAACTAAAATTCGATAATTTCATATAATAATAATAATAATAAAGTTATTTAGTTTGTAGTGAAGTTATTTAGTTTGTTGCATTGCTATTTTGTTTCTGTCTGAAATGGCAACTCAAGCTGTATCTGAAACTTGATAATAAATAAATAAAATAATGTTTAACTATAGAAATGTATTTGTTTCACTACAAACGTTTCAGCAAGTGGCCGAAACCAACGGTATGCGAATCTACTCTTTTAACACTGCTGTCTGGTGACGCAAATTGAAACTAAGTTTTATACAATAAAACAAAACTTCCATTATTTATCACTTGGTTGCCCTATTGTTACTTAAAATCGTAAAAAGAAGAAAATTTAAGTTATTAAAAAAGCTACAAAGTATTATAAATGATCGTCGGTAATATTGTATGATATTTCAATGCAACTATTTTTTTATTTACCGGACCTTGTCCCCAGCAAACTTCCGTATTGTATACCAAAGTCATTTCAAAGTATGTTCTCACTAAATAAGCCTTCTTTACACTCCAATAAACTTTCACGTTCTTTGATAATTCTTAATGCGTTAAAACTTTGAAGTTGTCTTGTTTAACCAATACTAATTATGAAGGATCTTTTTGAAAGCGGAATAGTCGCTTACTCCTTTCCACTTCCAAACAGCTTTTCTTCCAGTCTTCAATTAACTCTTTCAGCCCATTACTGTACTCTCTCATCAAAACCAAACCTCTCTCAACACATCAAAAGACAATTAGTAACAAGCTTTTACAGCAAAAATCTCTTTTCTCGGCGCCAACATTGTAATTACCAATCTATGTGTGTTAACAAGAAACATGATGTTTATTTTATTAAAACCACGTTGTATACATACACAAAGCTAGTACGAATTATAAATGAAGTTTGAAGCAAGGCGTTAATAGGAAGAAATTATATTGAAAGTGTTTAAAAGACAACAAGCCGTTCTAAAATTAACGAGGAAACTACTTTCAAGTTACTGAAAATTAATTTATTGGGCTCGATGTTTTTGCCGTCACTTAGCAAACAGAATCACAGAGGGCTCTACCTATATATGCTTTTATTTTCTTACGGATAGAAGAAAGATTTAATTGGTGGATTAAAAATATAAGTTTATAAACTTTAGCTTATTACTCTTTACAAATATCGGTTTACATGAGCGTCTTCCAATTTCAATAAAAAGGAGAAATGTACGAATATATGGCAATATCACGGATACAGCTATATTGCGATACTTCTATATAAAGTTTGTTGTAAAACTTGGATTTTCAATAACGAAAGTTCCTGAAAATATCTAATGTTACAACAAGACTGAATGAAAAGCATACAATATTGAGAACAAACGCATGGAGTTAAAGGAACCGCAAAACCACATTTTCCGTTTCTATAGCTGAGGAATGCTTTCTTCGTTCTTGCTCTCGCTGTTTTGTTCCGTATCACAAAATATTTATTGAAATTCCTTTTTGACTTCAGAAACTGATCTACTTCCACTGTGACTTTTCAGGTCTCGTTCGTTCTTGTGTGATGCCATTTGTGTGTGAGTCTGTGTGAGCTAAGAATATTTCACTGTTTTCAGGACAGTGTGTAGGATACAAACCAATAGCTGAACAGATAATTCAACTTCGTTACACAAAACTTAGAAGACTATATCTATAAATTAAATTTTCTATAGCGTTGGAAATTATATAAACTAAGTTTTATGTAAAGTACATATTGAAGCGACTTTGTTCATTAGTTTGTTTCAGTCTTCTTTGTGCACTTGTACAGTAATAACTACCTGTACTTACACTTAAGATTTTATCAGTATATCTGATTACCACCTGTTTATTCAAGCAGGGTGTCAATGGAACCAATTCTCTCCAACCTTGGCATAAAGGAATTCCACGAATGTTTCAGCCATTGCAAAATGTGATGTTCATTACCATTTCTATGGTAACGAGATACTGATAGCATATTGTAACATCGTTTGCCAACGGTTGAGCCGATTCGATCCAAATTTGTAACGATGATAGACGGTAACTACTGCTGGGCTTTTTAGCTCTACATACAAGAATGTTAAACTAATTTACTGTTTCCATGCTTTGGTAAACTTTATTTTTATATGGGGAAGTGTAGTAACTTTGGACTTCGGCCCGACACGATTCACCTTTAGCTGATAAAATCCACATCCATGCCGGGACTCGAACCCGGGACCTTCGAGCCGATGGCCTACCGTAGCAGACAGCTCGGCCACCCGCCGGTCTGTTTCCATGATAATGGGATTTAATTATTACACACATATTTGTGTATACTTTGAGAATGATTTAAACAATTGCAAACAAACTTCAGATGCTAGAGGGAATTTTCTTCCTTTCACATAGATACTAAGTGGATAATCTACATAACAGACTTATCCTTATTCACTATTTAAGATGTTTACATACGAAACTGCATTAATCACATTTTGCCCAAAATTGGACTTCCACGGTTCTGTCTCTCAGGTGTAGATATAAAACAGGTTGAATCAATTTCAACCAAATTTACCATAACAATATTAGATACTTTAAGAGTGTACCCTGCGGGTGAGTGGTAACGCTCGTTGCCTTGTAACTAAAGATTTCTGAGTTCGATTGCCAGCGTGTACACAAGTGTTTCGGAGTCCACGTTAAACTTTAAGAGTGTGCATAGAATCAATTGGAGGAAGACGCACTACGTTAACAAAAATTCTAACACAACATTAAACTAATGAAAGCGAAGTGCAAGAAGAACTGACTACTTATAACGTTCATATGTGAGGAACCTTTGATTACACGTTGCATATGCCTGCATTTTACCCGTCAAGAATTACGTAATGAGAAGTAAGCAAAAGTGTATGTAGCGCATCTTACCCAAATACTACAAGAGACAAGATACATGGCCACTAATTACAATGCATCGCGTTGCAAAGAACATTTCTTCAGTACAAACACGTGTACATTTCCCCAGGTATATTACAAGTTTACAAATTGGGCGGTTCTTTTAAACATTGACCAAAAAAGCATGGTAAGCAATCCGTTCTAATATTTCCGGCTACATGATAATAATATCCCCAATAGACCGCAAAAGATAATATAATTATTAATTGTTATTGAATTATGAATTGCTGATGATAAAATACTCTTCTACGTTACATTTCGTGCGCTGTTTATTATATTTTTGCAAGATATTCGTGCACCTACATCTACAACAGCGCGTCTTACTCTGAAACATAGTGCCGGCCGAGTTGCCGTGCGGTTTACGGCGGTAGGCCAATGACTAAAAGGTCCCGGGTTCAAGTCCCGGTAGGGGCATGGGTGTGGATTTTTAATGGTTAAGGTGCAAATCGTGACGGGCCGAAGTCCAAAGTTACTAGACTGGCCCATATAAAAATTACAGTTTACCAAAGTTTGTCTGCAACATTGTATCCGTGAGCTACCCATGTTTTATCTCACTACGTTATTCACTGCATCTTTCAGCTTGAGAAGTATTTATCATGCTTACACGAGGGAGAAAGAGCTCCATCATACGGAAAACTGAGGCGTTATGATACGTATAATGAAAGAGAGGCACGAAAATATCTCTTGCTCTTTAGTCTAGAAACAAAAAGCACAACACGCCTCTAAATAATGAATGTTTGGCTTTCCTTCCGCGCTACTTCAACCAACACTTTCTTACGATTTCTCGTAATGGAAAAAGGTCTTACTGACTTCAGTTACTTACCTTTTCCGGTTTCCTAGCTTCGTTTGTTTTCATATTATCTTTTCTTACACAGTGAGTTGTGCATTTTACCTTAATAACAGTCCTTCACATGGCTTTTTATTGAAGAAGTAGCAGTACTAATAGTAATTGTAGTAGCAGATGTAGATGTAGTAGTAATAGTAGCAAAATGGTAGTAATACGTATTAGCGAATGTAGAGGAGAAGCGGAAGTACTTTTTGAAATAGAACTAGTAATTATATTATAGGTATTAGCACACTTTGAAAGACCTTTGTTCGACTCGAGAAAATAGTTTTCATCTATACATCGAGCTGAGTTACACTAGAATTTCCGATTAAGCAAAATCCTGGATTAGCCGAATACCGACGCAGTAATAAATTAATAAAACTTTGATTTTAGCAGTTTTGGACAAATTATTTTTAAAATTCTTATAATGTTCAATATAAAATACATAGCGCAGTACAGTAATTAAGATACACGTAATTTTAAATTTAGCTTACAAAGTTTATCATTAAACATGTAGTACGGTAGCAAACTATAGTATGTAAATCATTATGTTTCCGGTTTATCCGAAGAACTCTTGGTTTCATCAAATTCGGTTAAACGAGACTTTAGTGTACTTATAAACTGAACACTTACATTCTCATTTAGTGTCGAAGAAAGTTATTTGGTTTTGCAAATAAGATAAGCGATTTTATTTCAAACCCAATATGATTTTATTCTAAATTGTATGCTCGTAATGGTCATAAAATCACTCAATACTCCTTCCGAAGTGTAGATATAAATAATATGGCTGAGGACTTCGGATGAACATAAAGTGCACCTGGAACCTTATACAACTGCATGGCTTAGTGATTGCGTCTAGATGAATAGGCATTATTTTTTATTTTACTTTATTTATTTGTCCATTAGAGAACCATTTTTTTTAAAAGAATGAGCATAATGAACATATAACCAAAGAGTTTACACAGTCAGTATACATTTACATAAACATATAAATAATCAACATACATATACTTCATGAATTCTGTGTATTCTTCACGTATGTTTCCAAAAATCGTATGCTAGAAAATGACGTATTTATTGTGTAATAATTTAAGAAAATCAAGCATGAGTCAATTTTACCCAATCTTGGCGTTTTGTGTCACTATTTTTGTATGTCATTTTATATTAAAATAACAAGTTGTTGTCGGTTCTAATGATCCCATGTCTCTTTCCAAACGACCTACACTTTTTAATTTCTCAGTCAAGGACCGAGGAAACGTGGACGATGCTGCTTGTGTAGTGGTAAAGACAGGTACTCCCCATACTGTCAGCAATGTAATCGCTTCATTTGCAAGAATCAGAATACAACAGATACGGTGGGCTTTACACGTGAGAGTGAGAGAGAAAAGTAGTTTGATTCTGATAGTTTTATATGTAGTACTTTATGTGTGTAAATAAGTAAGAGACTCAGGGTACCTTCATTTTTGTGCAGCCATGAAAATGGTTACAAGGTTAGTATGATGTACTAATTGTTTTCTGTATTTTTCATTATCTACTTGAAAAAATAAAATAAATAAATACAATACAATACAATTAATACACCCATACTCTAAAATACCTTGATTTTTAACAAGCACTTTATTTGATACGAGAAATATACATGGGTCGAAAATGACTCATCTTGGCGTTCCGAGAATTAAGGATCATTCATCGTGATTTTGTCATATTCAAACATAATTTAAGGAAATAAATATATACAAGAAAAATAAGCGACAGGAAGAATTCACACAAAAGTAGGAGTGGACTTGCATTTGGAAATATATCATTCAGATTGTTGTTTGGATGCAATTATTGTTTGCCGTTAATATCGCAATTTTGAGTTTCTAATACAACATACAGCGGGTAAAAAAAAGTATTTGTACAAGTTCAACAAAGAGGAAAAACAGACTGTATAACATGTAAAACATGGTACATTTCGAAATCTCTCTTCTTTTATGATAATTTGGATAACTTAGATAGAATACTATAGCACTCGATACACCCGTAAGCTAACAGGCAACGAGAGAGTGAGGACTACGTAAATTCCTCGCAAAATAAAAAAAAGTATTGGGACAACCCCATACTACTCTCGAAATAAATGTTCTAGGTATCATTTTGTGTACAAGAGCAGTTTCTACGTAGTGTATTGAAGCAATCCACACGGTGTCAGGCAAGCCAAGATTGTTGGGAGGTCATGCTTTAGCGTTGGATACATCATAAAGAAAGATCAAACAGAGCATCTATTGCGGAATAGATCTCGTTCTGACTAACCAAGAAAACTAACTGCTCGGAATGAAACCTACATTCTTCATTCTGTGAACAAAAAGAATTAGTGCTAAAGATTTGGCTACTTCACTCGCCTATGATATGTAGGTTAATGTTGCACCACAAACAATCCAAATTTCAGTAAAAAAATGGGATTCAGAAGATATGTATCCAGGGTATGAATACTGGCAACTCCGTTAGTAATTACACAACCCCAAATCGTAACAGACCTTCCAACATTTTTACGTGTTGAAGCAATGTTCTGCTTTCTGAAAACTTCATTCTTCTTTCGCCACACGTCGTGATATCCACCACTACAATACAAATGTATCTTAGTCTCATCCTTGAAAAAAAAAATCCAGGCACTAATATTGATATTTCTTAGAAAATTAGAATTTCTTATTTCTGCTTTTTCTGATATGTATGTTTAGTTTCTGACGACACATCTTCTGAATCCCATTTTTTTTGTTCACATCTGCACACCTGTAGCATTAACTTGCATATCCTAGGCAAGTGAAGTAGCCAGATCTTTATAACCAATTCTTTAATTTTTGTTCACAGAATGAAGAATGTAGGTTTCATTCCGGGCAATTAGTTTCCTTTGTTAACCAGAACGAATCCCTAATAATTATTCATTTTATGTTTCTTTATGTTGTAACCAACGGTAGAGCATGGCTTTCTACTAATCCTGGCTATGACTCGGTACCTTTTACCTTCCGCACGTAATTTGAAATTAAAGTGAGTAGTTTCAATGTAGTTGAACTCACTTTGTTCCCCATGCTGCTTCGTTATGCCTGACACGGTGTGGATTGCTTCAATACACCATGCAGAATGCTCTTGTATACAAAAGGATATCTAAAACATTTCTTTCGAGAGTAGTATGGACTTGTCCAAATATATATAGTTTTTTTGCGATGAATTTACGTAGTTGTCACTCTTTCTTTGCCTGTTACCTTACAGGTGTATCGAGTACTAGCACCTAAGATATACAAATTATCATAAACGGACAAGATATTTCGAAATGGGACACGTTTTGCGTGTGATTTCTGTTTTTCATCTTTGTTGAACTTGTCCAAATATGTTTCTTCTCACTGTAAGTGGGACGGAAGCTTGTTGAACCATGCTTGTCGAGATCGAGAACCGAGAATTAAAAGAAGAAAAACAATATTTGTCCAATAAAGCAGTAGCGTAAGGGTGAACCGGACAGAAAGAGAACCTCATTTGTAAAAACTGAATAGCTCCTGTTCATAGACTAACATTACAGTAACAGTAGAAACTTTATTCTTATTAGCTAGAACATAATATGATTTAGTGAACTTTTTTAACGTTTTTCAAACATTGATAAATTCTGTAATAGCTGGCCCTGGGAAGGCCTTCATAATGACTATATGCATACTATGATATATGTTTTTTTATGAATATACAATATTTGGGAAAATCTGAATTGGATTTGTATCATATATGCCTTCTTTGGCCCTTATTTGGCAACAAAAAATATCTGAATGCCATTCCCGCAAAGTTACAGGGAAATCGTCGCCCTTATATACATGAGCATATAAACAAATAATATACATATAAATATACAAATAACGTAACAGTATGAAGTATGTCTGTCTAGGATATAGGCACTTATTTGCTTGTATGATTACGTGTACACTATGTGTACATTATGTTTACTCCTCTCATCAAGCGAGTTTCAGAGTCTCTTTGTGGGTTCACTCATTACAGTCAGTCCTTTCGTTTTCCAAAATTATTGTCTTTTTATGTAGAAACTTCTTTACGCAGTCACTTACACAAGAGCTGTCCGAATCGGATGGCGTTTCACTTTTTTTTTTCGAGTAGTATGTTCACTTTTATATATCCTGCTTGTATGTGTTATTTTTGTGTACGTTTCTCTTCACACCAGCTAAATTCTGTTTCGTCGTTTCTTGTTTACGTTGTTCATTTGTATTTGTCTATGTGCGTATGTGCCTGGGTCTCCTTTTAATAGCCAGATCCAGTTGAGTTTCTCATTCGTTAGTTTTGGTAGCTTTGTTCATTTCTGGTTAGTTTGGTGAATTATCTGGAAGTATTCCTAATTTCAGTATACAAGGTGGTATTCTAGTATAATCTAGGGCAATGTATACGTAATGGGATTGGTACAGGTTTACAGGTATAGTTACTTTCGTAACTGTGTCTCTTATCTATATCCAAATTCTTATTTCTATATCTAGTGGGTTTTTCACATTAGAATGTCTCAGTTAGTTCCTACGCTCTTCGCCTCCGTATACAGGTATACAAGTTTTTTTTATCTATAGTTGTTTTTTTTTGTAAGAAGCCAGAGGTCTTCTTAGTGGATAAATTCTATCTTAATATTCAGGCTTCTTCAGCAGACAGGTTTGTTTGGACTCCCTATTGTAGGAGCCTTTCACATATACTTCACGTTACATTGTTTTTCTCAATTCAGCTAGGTGTTCTCTGCAGATGAATTGGTGTTGTCCCTAATAAGGGCCGTGCCTGTATATGGGCAGGAAAGAGATGGTGTTCTTGTTTAGCTAGTTGGTTATCAACTCGTATTCATATTTCGGTTTCCCTTCGTCATACGTTTTCTGTAATTGTTTCTGAGTGCTTGTTTTAAACACAGTTTCTTTCCCGTTGGTACAAACTTCCCAATTTCTCAAACTTATGTTGGGCCCTATAGTGACTATGCTCAATTATTTTTAACCTTCCAATTTATAGTTAATTCCGTTTTCGCAGGAGAGGTCTGGAATGCTCCTTTTTGTTTGCCTTGCACTTTAAAAATCAGCAAATACAGTGTCAAGCTTTAGGGAGTTTACTCTCTTGCATCTCTCTTTAGCCTCAAAGTGACATAAGATTTTTCTTGCATATGACAGACCTATTCTTCTTGAGGGTCCCTCTTAACCCAGCTACACGCGGAGAGAAAACTAGAAAGATTATCTCAGAAAACTCAGCTTGGTGATATTCAATAAACATTTGCTGAGGTATTTTGAGGCTGCGGAATAGAAAACAATGTGTTTGAAACAAGCACCCACAATAATTACAGAAAACATATTACGAAAGAAAATAGAAATAAAAAAACGAGTTGGCAATAAACTAGCTAAACAAGGAACCCTAGAAGGACAACTCTTCCCTGCCTACACACAGGCACCGCCCTTGTTAGGGACAACACCAAACCATCTGCACGGAACATCTGACAGAACTGATAAAAACAATGTGATGTGATTCATACATCAATGACTCCTACAATAGGGAGACCAAACAAACCTGTCTCCTGAAGACGCCTGAATCAAAAGATAGAATGGATCCACTAAGAAGGCCTCTGACTTCCCACCAAAACACACCCGCACACACAAAACACTACAGACAGAAAACTTATATTCCAGCACAAATAGTACGAACAACGCAAAGTAGGCGCAAAACGCTACAAACAGGATACTAGAGACAACTTATGTGTGGGAGATATCCTACAAATAGAGAATGTGCGAGCTGGTGTGTATATAAGAGTTTGGTTCCAACCCTCGCTATTTTCCAAAATAGCGTCTAAAAGCTTCCAGCATAATTTATATAACGTTTTTTGAATTTAATAACATGAAAAACATACACCTTGATATAAATATTGTAATTATCTGTCTTCTTGTACTCGAGTTAAAGTGAGGACTCGTTCTCGACTTCATTTTCCAAAATGGTGGTGATTTTCGAATACGAACCTTCATAATCAATAAGCCTGGTTCACATGACTGATATATGTGAAATTATATTAGATTTATATCATTTTTTAGGTCTCTAGCAATTTTCATGAGATACTTTAGGGCATTTGCGAGTTAGCAGGTGGCCATCTTGCATCACGTCATTACTGAAAACGTGTGGAGGTTAGAAGTGCCCACGAAGTTTATGCTATTTACACATCCAATTAACCAATTCAACAATAATTTGCCCCCCTACAAAAACTTGCATAGCGAAGTGCTACTGGCTCCAGGACTATGACACAACGTTAAATATTTTATTGTCAGTGATCTGTCTGATTGGGATGATCCTTAAAAAAAAAAAAACTTACGACACAACTAAAAATTTTGTATCATGTTTTTACGTATTCTTTAAGGTTTCGGAGCTTTCCTCGGCCAAGTATGATAACTGAATGTTAATAATAATAAGTTTTCCCAGTTTCAAGACGAATAATTATTTTTGGTTGACATTTTACTCAAAAATATGTTTCTACACAAGTTATAGAACTGATTTTGTAAAAGAGAAGTCTTTTTTACAAAATTGAAATATCGCAGTTAGTTCTTGAATCATAAGCAGAAAATTGAACTCGTATGCGAGTTGAGTGACCGCTTTCTTTGTCCGCCATTTTGAAACTGAAGCACACGTGGGTTTTTAGGGGTCTTTTGGGATTTCATCAAGAAGATATTATGGAACAACTCTTTAAATTTTCAGTTTTTTTCTAAATTACTTCACCTTATCCCGCCTTACTTACTGGACTATTTGTTTTACATAAGTAAAAAAAAAAAACTGGAAGTCCCTCAGTAAGAATAATCGGCCGTTGGTGTCGAATCGAGGACCTGCCGAATAAGAAGCTAGGGCTATAGTAATTTAACTACTGTCGCTCAGAATAATCATGCTTGTTTATCCTTGTACAAAGAGATCTAATTTCAGATCAATTAAATATTAATACCACTAATGAACGTGGTTTGGGCTCAGTATTATTGTGATTGTTCTGTAAACGAAAGGTGTTGATTTCGAATCCACAGGTCTGCCATCCTGGCAAGATTTTCTTGGTTTTCCTCAATTATAGGAAGCCTTCAACTCAGATCAGCTTCACTTTCCTCTGTTTTCAAGAGAACAGTGCAAATTACGTTGTATGAACAAGCGAAAACGTTAATACAAATTCTAAAAAGTAAAGATTCAACAATGTTCGAAATTATCTACAAAATTCAAAGGAATTCATGTTTGTTTACTCCCGTTCAATTTTAATGTTTATTACAAAATCTGCAGTGAAAAAGCATGTAATAAATCTACAGTCATGGATCACATTATCAACGTTACTTCTCCGGTAAAGTCCGAACCTCTCTTAAAACTCATAATTATTTTCAAGAAAGTAATCAGAATATGAAATATAGCATCCATTTAGACAAAAAAAAAACAAAAAAAAACACTACACCTGATGATCCATACAATACATCTTGACCTTAGTCATAGATACTTATAAGCTGTAAAGAAAACTCAATTCAATATAGTATCTATCATGTATGGCGTACAGATATTTATCGTATTGGATTTCGAAACACGGTACTAAGTGTTGTTGATGCGTCTTTATGCTCCAGTCAAATACATATTTGATTTCTTGTTATTTTTTGATAATTATTATCACTAGGTAACGTTGAAATTCTATTTTGAGATAAATATAGGGGCGTATTTCACTGTAATATGCATTATTTATTCTGGCTACATTTTGTCCTTTTAAAATATTTTGTAGTTTGTTTTTCTGAAATAATAATATTACTGAATCTTATGTAGAAACACACCCATATACCGTATATTCCTACCCCTTCGCTCTGCATATATTAACTCCGTATTGTAGTCTCCAAAAATAATCTCTTTCTGGAATGAGTGAGCGAATTGTTATTAACGTACTTAACGAGCTTCTAAGGACAGTACCTACAGTTTTTGTTAAATTGGGCTCCGAACCACCCCGTTCAATGGGCCACGGCGGGAATTGAACCCGTGACTGTGGACACAGAAAGCTGGCGCTTTAAGCTCAAGGATCACTCCTTTAACCTCTATATTTCTGTTGAATACTGTAGTTGCAAAGAAAGATAATCCCCCACTTTTCAGAATCTCTGTCTTAGTTTCTCCGAGCATATCTGGTATCAAAATCGAAAGTACAACTTCGTTTACAATTCACAAATTCATACATATTTAACTGCTTTTTCTTCAAGAATAAAAATAATCTTGTTAAAAAAATAACTTTTTAAAATCGCATTTTTCTTAAACAATTCGTACTAAAAATTAAAAAAAAATGTTTATGCACGACTAAACAGAAAAGCAGGTGCGTACTCTTATATACAGTAATTTTATAAATTATTCAATTGGTGTGCCACATGCTTTTCTTTTTAGTTATGCGTAAACAAAATATTTTTTTTTTTACTTCTTAGTACGAAGTATGTATTTAAAAGATTATTTTTTCGAGTTATTTCAGTTTTCGGATACTTTTTCTCAGGCTAATGTTTTGTGACTCAAATCCTAAAATGTTCTGCAACCAGTCAAACCCAACATCGTTGCAAGCTAGTATTTATTTTAGGATAAAAATGTTCACATGAAAAAAATAATAAAATACGCTTTTAAAATATATAAATATATGAAAAAGAAAACATTAACCAACTTACATCGATATGCAAAATGTCAGGAAGTGAATTAAATTAACGTTCCAAGATTTTAGTACACCACGAACCATAGTGAGCGAAAGAAAGGAATGTAATTACATTATTCTGATCACTTTTGGCATGTTAATATCTGTTAGAATTAACAAATTCAAAAAAAACAAAAAAATATTTCTACAAGACCATTTTAGACTATACGTATGCATATCAAAATGTTAATAATCTAAAGCAGGTATGTGCAATCTACGACCCGGGAGCCAGATCTGGCCAGGGAGGCGACTCCCTCCAAGATTTGAGAGTTGGGGGTGCATTTTGTGTGAGACGGGACAAAGCACATCTAAACGGTAATTTAATCAAATATATTTAGTGGGGTTCCAGATACAACCTTTAGAACAAGTATAAAGATACAGACAAATGAACCAATCAGCATTTTCCATGATAACTGTTAACGGGGGAGAAATAACCTTGACTGACATCGGAATAAACAGAGCCAAGATAATGTGGCAGGCAGTAGAGACAGAGAAGCAAAGAAAATATGATACAGAGTTATAAAATCTCCACCAGAGTCAGGACTAGCGCTGCGAACGCGGTGCCACTTGAAAGTTGGCCGGGACCGGGAGTATGTTCGTATGGCAAAACAATACGTATTGTGAGCTGTTATGCTTCGCTCTTTCGCATTGTTTGTTACAGTTGTTTGTATTTAAGAAGATATCGCCGACCTCCTGTGTAGCTTATAGCTGTACTAAGAGATTTAAGAAAGGAAGTAATGTGTCGTTTCATAAATAAGTGATCATTTAATATTATTCCGTCAAAAATATTTCATTATGTAAGTCGCAGTTTCGTGCAGGTAATGTCTGTGCTAGAAATATAAAAAGCATCATCTTTGATTAAAATTATTTGATGCAAATATATTTCATCGCGTTAGAGCCATAGTTATAAAACTGTCCTTCAATGCAAAAGAGAAGAGAAATAAGTATGACCATAAAAATAAGTATTCTTACATTCAGAAGTACTGGATCGTTTTTATTTAGGCATATTGGAAATATAGTGGCTATATTCGTGTAGAGAAAAAAATAATTATTATATCTGTCTACTTAAAATTTAAATAGTTGTAAGCCCATAATGCGCTGCTGAATTGTATTTATGGCCATTGGGCACCTAAGGCTCAGGCCGGGATAGGGTAGGGGAAATGAAAGGATTCGGGAAGATGTCGGCCACGGTTTTTGTTGATGGTGCCATTCGTGCATTTGCCTGGTGTGCCTGAGGAAAAACCACAGTCAGGATGGTCGGCCGCTGGAATCGAACCCACGACCTCCCGAATGTTATGCCAACGCTCTACAGAAACATGGTAAGTTATGTGCTGTTGAAAAGACTTTAAAAACAATGATGATGATGATGGGTGTTCATCCCGAAAGCAGGCCCAGAGCTAGGTGAACCAGTGGTGATTTGTCATTATCTTCCATCGCATGAAGATGACGTCCTAAGGATAGGACCTACAGTTAACGTGGGTTACGAACCACTTGTGTTTCGGCCGGGATCGAACCATGGACACTTTGATTACACTTTCAAGAATAACAAAAGCATCAATTTAACATAATAATAAAAAAACTAGATAAGAAACACTTCTTATCGGTCACCCTGGTCAGAAATAGGAAGACTCGTGAATTTTATATACCTAAAGTTGGACACAATAATAAATATGACTAGTATTGCTTATAGATATGACTTAACAGATAGTCATATATCATAGTCAGATCTTTCTTTTTTTTTCGGTGATCTATATAATGGCACTTTTGATCACTGATAACACTTAAATATCAAGCTAGAGCTGTCCGAAAACTAGAAATAATTTTTATACACATTTTTAAAATGACATACGTCTTGTTTCAATTATATTTATGTGAAAATTGCCGACTATACTAGTGTATATCCGACTACCGGTACCCTTACCCTATTTTAAATTTTATATTTATTTTTGTAAATTTATGTAGGTCGAATATAATTACAGTATTAGTAATTTGTGTGTGTCATATTTATGTCACTTGCGATGTATCCCTAATGTTGTATAATATTTTAAAATGTATCTCTAATGTATTTTCAATCCGAACAAAAACACCAGAGGTGCAAAAAGTGGAGCCAAGTTCTTTAGCCCTAAAAAGGTGTGAAATGGGAGACGGATGAGCCAAGTTCCTTGGTGACAGCATGTAACAGGAACAAAGGAACTTGGCGCGAGCTGGCAACAGCCTTAGGGTTGGTGGCGGTGGACGTAGTGGCTTTTAGGATCCCCACCACCCTTATAGCTTGAGGATCAT